>CAUYPO010024925.1:0-23792 GCA_963574435.1 Cheirogaleus major | reverse complement strand
CATTCTCACTGGGGTTAGGTGGTATCTCATTGTGGTTTTGATTTGCATTTCTCTGATGATTAGAGATGATGAGCATTTTTTTATATGTTTGCTTGCTGTTATTCTGTCTTCTTTGGAGAAGTTTCTGTTCATTTCCGTTGCTCATTTTTTGATGGGATTGTAACTTTCAAAATTTTGATCCATCTTCAAGGTATTATAAAACCAGTTGAGGGATCATTATAATAGGTTAGTACAGTGGCAATTAGAGTCTGATCTAGGTGATGGAAATTGAGATGAAAATGAAGGAATAGACTCAATGGATGGTAGAATATTGAAAAAAGGAAGGATGTGAACCTTGATTATTTGTGAACAATGAAGGGAAATAAGGTGTTTGTGATGACCAACTTTCCTAATATGGGAGACTGGAATAATGGTAATCCCATGAATATAAATAGGGACATCAAAAATAAAGAATATCAAAATGGGATAAATGAGATTAGTTTGGTCATTTAAAATGTAAGATATCTATGAGGCACCCTGGAAATACATGAAAAAATGGA
This sequence comes from Cheirogaleus major, assembly GCA_963574435.1. Lineage (NCBI taxonomy): Eukaryota > Metazoa > Chordata > Mammalia > Primates > Cheirogaleidae > Cheirogaleus > Cheirogaleus major. The sequence continues at coordinate 23,253 of CAUYPO010024925.1, read as the reverse complement.
ATGGACTGAAAACTTTGGAAACAGGCAAAAGCTAAGCTTTAAGGGGCATCTAGCTGGAAAGCGATAGCTGAAAATTATGAGCATTTGGAGGCCCACAAGGAGAAAACCAACGATGAGAAGCACACTGATGAACACTTGTCTTTGGAGAACAACAACAACAAAAAAGGTTGAAGAGCAAGCTACCAACTAACACAAAAGAGCAACCTTCTCATAATACAGAGTTAGGAAAAGAGAATATCAAAAGCTGGGGAGGTCAATAAAGTCATATATTGCAGATGCCCTGGAATAAAAATAAGACTAATGAAACACCACTACCCAGTAGAAACTGGTCAACTTTAAGAAAGCAAGTCAGTAAAGGTTCAGCTGAAAAGGCAGTCATAGCACTTGGAATTGAGTGGTAAATAATTAGCAAGTCAAGAACAATACTTTATTCCTGGGCATTTCAGGGTGAAAGAAAGTCAGCAGAGAATAGGACAGCTTAAGGAAGGTTGAAGTAGGTAGAAAATGCAAGTCTCAATTCCTAAAATTGTTTTGCATAGTGAATATTCAGATAGCAAAAGCTCAGATTCTATTTTTTTTGTTTGTTTGGAGAAAAATGACACCACATTCTAGGCCATACTCCGAATACCACAAAATATACTTCAACAGCAAAATACAATCCAGAAAAAATGCCTGAATAATATAAAATAATTAATTGTCTAAACTAATGATTTAACATATAATGAACACATAGGTAAAGAGTAATGTAATACATTTGAATGCATTACATAAAAATATCATACAATATTGGATATTATGTTTTACTTCTATGTTGTAAAATATATATTATGATATAAAGAAAAGTAATATGCTAAAAATATGTCTGAGTTGTACCCTTATTGATGTATATTTCAACTGTCATTTTTCTAGATAGCTCTATTATTATTCAACTTGTCTACCAGAGAGAGAGAGAGAGAGTGAATAACAGAGTTATTGATGTTAAAAAGATAACAATAGCTAATAATCTCTTATACCTTAAATTTATTTCTTATAACAACTTCATGACATAAGTAATATATTATCAGCCTCATTTTGAAGGTGAGGAAATTGAGGATCACAGAGGTTAAGTAGCAAAATTACTCAACGTCACATAGTTAACACATGGTAAAACCTGGATGTGAACTCTAGAATTCTAATGTGAAGGCTTCTTCACTTAAACCTTCCTTCAGAGTTCCTAACTAGTGGAGGAGGAAAGTCCACTTCTCTTTGAGTGGTCCTGTCCTTTTAAAGCAGGGCTAAATGTAATAACATAACATGGCTCTACCTAGTTAGATGATAAACCTCTCATATAGGGATATTAGCCACTAAAAGATGGATTCGGTTAGTGGGGGTGGTGGGAGATGATATTCCCTCAGGAGTGTTCCTACTAGTAAGCTGAAAAGTTTGTGACATGAGGGGACTGTTCGTAGGGTCTGTTTAAGTTGGGCAGTTCAGTAAAGTACATTCAAAAAATGTTTTTTTTAAAATATGTCCTTAAGTAGATATTATAGTGAGTATAGAAGGCAGTGTATTCTGGAATTTTCCTAACGTGACAAAGTCTATGAGGAGAACTCAGATTTCATTTTGAATCAATGTGGTCAGAGAAGACCTCTTAATCTTATCTGTTGTCTAATTTGGATGTGCCAACTCCACACAGATGGCAGGGAGAGTGTTTGGATCCTGATAAGTCAGTTGCTGCTGTATGTGGACTACTCAAGTCAAAATTAAATCTCCTCCATGTCTAAAGCAAATATTGGAACAAGATGAAAGAACTTGTGCACCTATAAAGATCGTGGACATGACAATGTGACCCTAGAATAAGATATCATAAAAGGGGCCTTCTACAGTAGGAATAATATAAATAAAGGAGATTACGTGTTTACAATAGTTCTTTGAGGGAGAGAAATGATCCTCCTGTTGGCATTACATGAAACTGATTTTAATCACTGTAATAGGGGACATACATAGATGCTTTGTGAAAAGAAAATTCTGTCTTAGGACATTTAGGAGGAAAATTATTATCTTTTCTGTGTGACTAGAAGGTCTCATAATAAGAAAAATCAAGAAATACGGTGTTTGGATTCTGGGTAATTGCTGTTTGATGAAAGAAAGCATGGGGGTAGGGAAGGAGATGTTCTAAAGAAGAAAAGTAAATTCCAACCATTTCAATTTGCTGCAAAATTGTTTCCTGTTATAAAGTACCAAAATTCAAAGAGGATACAGTTTGGTCTAAGGAAATCACACAAAATAAATATCTAAAATCCTTGAAAATTGTATTAGTCCTACACCAAAATGAAAGCAAAACATTGAGTCAGTGTAAAAATAAATCTATTTCTTATATTATTACTTTTCTTCTTGAAATTTGGCAAAATTTAATGACAGCATATTATTACCCCAAAGTATTCTGTGGGTTTTAAATGCTTTTCTTTAAAAAAATTAAACTTAACATTGTGTCAAATGAGTATTATTTGAGAAATATGAAGAGATATCACTATAAGAGGAATCCAAAGTTTATTTTCATATCCAGATTCTAAGTTTTTAAAGAAAGACTTGTGCCATTTTTCTCTAATACATATGCATCTACCTTTTCCCTACTAGTCTTGTCATGATGCAAATTTACAAAGTATTGGCTATGGATTAATTAATTAATAGGGCTATATAGCCTGAATCATAGTTAGAAAAATCCTCACAATGATAAAAAAGAAAACAATAAAAGAGAGATGGAAAAACAGAAGATAAATTAGATACAAAATAATATTATATTATTGGTTTAGGCATTTACTCTAAATGTCTAGGTATTCTATAATCTACCACTTCCATATGTAATCTTTTACCAGAGTACCTAAATCAGATGTGCATAGATTCTTACATACCTGATCTTCAGGTTACTAATATAGTTCACTATTTGAAATTCAGAGCCCAAAACAACTCCCAGAAGCACAATTACATGTTTAAAATATGCTGTAATTTGATTGTGAATGAGTTAATTTTCATGCTTTGGTTACAGTAGAACAAGAAAAAATAGGTATCCGGTACAGCAGCAGTCCCCAACCTTTTTGGCACCAGGAACCAGTTTCACAGAATACAATTTTTCCAGACTGTGGTGGGAGATAGTTTCGGGATAATTTAAGAGCATTACATTTATTACTCAGTCAAACTCCTCTGCTAATGGTAATCTGTTATCCCAGCACTAACATCATTACCTCAGCTCCACCATAGATCATAAGACATTAGATTCTCATAAGGAGTGCACAATCTAGGTCCTTCACGTGTGCAGTTTACAGTAGGATTCCTGATCTGACATGAGGTGGAGCTTGCAGTGATGCAAGCGATCAGGAGTGGGTGTAAATACAGATAAAGCTTCCCCCAGTACCGAGGCCTGGGTTTGGGGACCACAGCTACACAGAGTGGAGAAATGCAGGTTGTTCCACAAACTAGTGAGTTCTACTAGGGAGGGAACCGAGAGTGTGTAAGGTTCTCATTTAGGCTGTCACTGGACATAGCAGTCACTGAAGTTTATGAATTAAAACTTTCCAAATGAAAACATGTGGAAGGGCTAGTTCTAACAGGCAAATGTTCAATTTGCCTTGGATTTTGATTGGGTCAAAAGTTCTTAAGTTTCAGTAAGTTCCAATAATCTGTTTTATTGGTTTATGAAATAGAAATTAATTTTAGGACATAAATTTAACAAGACTTCCAAATGTTTCCAATTACACGATACAGATTACATTTAAACATTAAGGATAAATACAAAGGACAGGAAGTGCACACTGGCTTATTTTAGAATCTCTGCCATCCCATTTAGGAATGTGAAGAGAGATGGGTGGTTCATTGACCCAACACTCTTGTTGATCTACTGTGAACACCATCACAGTAGATGGTTCACAATCACTGGAAAAATGCAATTTATCAGTTTTAGTAAGAAGAAAAATCAACAGAAAATTAGAGGTAAACCTCCTAGGAGACAACTAAACTCATATTCAGCAGTGTCTTTACAATGATCTGCAGAGGAGTTGATGCAAACCAGATCGAAAGGATAGAAAACTATGTTGGAGGGAGGCATCAATCAAGTGGGAATCTGCTTCCAAAAAATATTTATGGAATTAGAAAATATTATGTTTAAACACAGGGTACCAGGAGGTATCCTAGAATAGTGCTTACCTAGGAAGAGACTGGAAAAGTCTTAATAGCAAACTCACTTTCTTACTAACTTGTATTTTATTTAAGAATGGAGGAAGGGTCTTGAGAGACTATTCTGTCTCTCTGGCAAGTTTGTCACAAGTTTATTTTCTCTGTGTTCATTTGAATGCATTTTAATGGATATTTATAGTTTATTTTGGAGTAGGTTTCTATGATACTAGCAAAAAAAGTAAATTTTTGACATTCTTATGTAAATCAGTTTATTCCATGTGCACAAGCATGAGTCAATAATTTAGAACTAAAAATGGACTGTTATCCTTATAAATGTGATAATACATCAAGAAATGTGTTAACAAGCATGCATTTTACTGGGTATAGTAAGTGTTTGTGTGGCTAGTAAATTCCCATGAGGAGTTATAAATCATAATAACTTTTGTTTTTGAGTATTTTATGTGGGGAGCTTTTTTAAAAGGACTGGCCATATCTGACATATTATTATTCAATAAATAAGGATATAACTTAAGTATTTCTTTGTGATAGCTCTAACTCATTATAATAAAAAAGGAATTGTAGAAGGGGCTTGTGTTGTTTCCCTGCTCCTTTATTAGTCTATTAAAACATTTATTTTAAATAGTATATATCTGATAAGGTAATTTTACGTGAAATTTTGGCATTAGTATGATTCCAATCATGATTCTGAAATTTGCTGTAGAAAGTATTACTAAACATACCACTGAACTTTAGAAGTAAGTGAAAAGAAATCTTCATTTATTTTTCGTGTTGTTAATCAGAACTAGCTTTGCTTGCTGTAACTGCTAAGTATAAATTGTATAAAAGGAGCCAAACATATTTCCTGACTTCACTGGGTTTAAAACCTAATATTCTGAAATTTAAAAAATAAAGCCTTAATAAGAAAAATTATGCATGCTATTCATTTTAATATTGCTAACAAAAGATAAATTTGTGTTTTAAAAGATTCTGTGTAGAGTATAACATGATTTGATTCAGAACACAAAACTTCGAAATGCCTGTCACACTTTTTCCATGAACTACAATACACCAGCAGGATATAATTTGTTATGGGGGGGGAAATGTGTTATGGGCCATGCCCATAGAGTGTTTGTGGTTTTTATATAAGCAATTTCATAATGTGTGCAGGTGAATAACCTCTCTTTAGTTGCTACTATTTCAGTTATACTAAATTAAAATAACCTAGAAAAAAGTCATGTTTTCACTCATATAACATTATTTGTGTTAATATAGTATGACATATAAATAACCCAAAACAATAGCTAGTAGATATATTTTAAGATATATTATAAAATGTGATCTTTTATTTGAAAGAAAGCAGAGACCACTGGTAGATTTTACAGTTGGAGAAAAGTCAGAGATTTTGTTTTGTTTATTTGGTTTGTTTTTAAATTTTCCTTCAGATAATATATAACTAAGATAGTGTACTAAAAGTCTGCCAAAAACTTGTCCAAAATTATTTAATAGGCAAACTCAATATGTACATAAAGAATTACTTGTCCTGCAGAAAAAATTAAATGCATTAATCAATTACTGTGATATTTTAAACTGAGTTTTCATAACATTAAAATCTAAAATTTAAGAGCAAGAAAGGTACTTAGAGTTTTGCTAAGGACTATTTTATGGGTTTTATCCAGTAAAATTTAATTGCTTAGTCCCCCTAAAACCGAGTAATTTGTGAATCTCCTATGGGATTATAAATTCATTGGAAGGAATATCATGTCTCATTCACCTTCTTCGAATGTGTGACAAGTAAGGCAGTGCCTGGTCCACAGCAGGGGACTTAGTACTTTGAGGTTTAAGTCTTAGGTTGTTGAGACCAGACAGGAACAAAGAACACCACACATGCACAGCACACATTAGTATTTGAATCATCATTTTCCCCAAGTTTCTTGGTCACAAACATGATAGAGGCAAATGTCACTGTAATTTCTATGTTACTATCTTCACCTTTCAATTTAGCCTTACTTTCCTTGCTTAGCTAACTCTATTCACCTTTCAAAGCTCAACTCAAAGCATCATTATTCCTGCCTGTTTCATCCAGGGTACATTTGATGTGACTCAAAGATTTTCCACCACTCTGAATTTTTATCAAAGCTTTTCTCTGACCATATTGTACTTTACCATTTTCATATCTTTTCCACCCTTTTCTGAGCTATTTGAAAGCAGGACCATATCTGACTAATCTTTCTAACTTCAGTGCTATGCTCTGTTCTGGTAACTTATTAGACAACCAAAACATGCTTGTCGAGTAAGTGAATTAGTGAATCAGTTAAAGAAATATGTAAAAATCATGTTTTATTACTGAGTTAGTTCATTAACTGCCAAATGGAAAGGAAGTCATACTCTTGGGAAAAGATATTTGCTTAGTAGAGAGAGGAGCTGTATGAATAACTTTACCACACCCCTAAATCATTGTCTCTATTTAGAGATGTTACCATGGAAAATGTGTTGTATGTGTAAAGAAAATAGTCATAAAGAAAAAAATGTTACATATGACTGATTTAGAAATTTAGGAGAAAACAATGGGGGAAATTCTCCTACAAGATTTTTCCATGAAAATTAGATTAAATTTGTGTTTTGAATTTTGATTTGATGTAATTGCTGTGAGACTCATTGTTCCTTTTCAACATTTCCTGAGAAAATTTCTTACCTTAGAATTACATTGATTTGCTCACTATTATTTTTAAATATCAAAATTATAATAGATTAATTTTTTAATATAAGTTTACTTATTTTTTCTTTTACCAACCTCAACTTCAATGAGGATTTATTTGTTTTCTTTGTTACTGAACAAAATAAAATGATCTTTTATAGATTGTAGGCTCCATGAGGGCAGGACTTGTTTCTGTTTTGATCACTGTCATATTTCTAGTGCCTAGAACAGTTTCTGACACAGAGTGGGTACTCAATAGATATTTGTTGAGTGAACTAATAAATAAAAAGGTAAAGTCATCACCAATAGTTTTCTCTATTATGTCGTTATAGAACTATGTTCTACGTGTTTAGATTACATTACTTAAACTATTTGATTAAAATAAACTTAGAGTCTAACACTTCTGTATCTTTTGGCTGATAGAACGTGCCTGACCAGTAGTATTTAACTTTATACAAATCCTAATTTAGTATTGATACTTTTTTTCTCTTTTAAAAAGTGAATTATGAAATGTTCAAGACATACAAAATCTATACACACTCCAGAGCCATTGTTTAGCATTTAAAAGTACACCATGTCAGAGGAGCAAAGGCAAGAAAGGAGTTTCTGGAAATTTGTGATTAATTCTAAGCCCAGATGAAGAAGCTGGGACTGCTGTCCAGAATAACGAGGAGAGTTGCATTAATGTCCTTGAGGGTGACTTCTGAGAGAAACTCTATTTTGATTTATTTATTAAAAATAATTAAAACAGAAAGAAAAGTATGAGACTATTATAACTAAACACTGCTTATATACACCATATAGATTTTATAAATATTTCTTTATTACGTTTTATTTTAAAAAGCATAATACACACATACACACACACACACACACACACACACAAGAGGACTTCAAAAATGTCATGGAAAAATAAAATTAAAAGATAAAAAATATTAACTTTATTTCTAAACCTAATCTCCATCAAGTCTGAGACACTTTAGTAAGTGCTGACACCAGCTATTTAATCCATACCTAAAGAACTGATGGTACTGAATATTTAACCATGTCAATGTAGTTTTTTTTACATTATTAACTGAAGAAAAATGGGTATACTTTAAAGATTTTTTAGAATTAGGAAACAAAAAAGGTCAGAAGGAGTCAAATCAAGCCTGTAAAGTGGATGCCTAATCATTTCCTACTGAAACTTTTGCAAAATTACTGTTGTTGGATGAGAAGAATGAGCAGGAGTATTGTCACGGTGAAGAAGGACTCTCTTGGTCAAGTTTTCCAGGGCATTTTTCTGCTAAAGCTTTGGCTAACTTTCTTAAAACACTCTCCTAATAAGCAGATGTTATCATTCTTTGGCTCTCTAGCAAGTCAACAAGCAAATTTCCTTGAGCACCCCAAATGACTGTTGCCATGACCTATGTTCTTGACCGGTCCATTTTTGCTTTGAGAGGACCATGTCTACTTTTCAATGGCCATGGCTTTGATTGTGCTTCATCTTCAGGATCATACTGATAAAGCCATGTTTTATCTTGTGCTGCAATCTTTGAAGAGATGCTTCAAGATCTTGATCCTACCTGTTTAAAATTTCCATTGAAAGCTCTGTTCTTGTCAGCAGCTGATATGGGTGCAACAGTTTTGCTGCCCATCAAGTGGAAAGGTTACTCAACCTTAATTTTTTTAGCCAGAATTGTGTAAAGTGAACCACCTGAGATATCTATGGCGGTGGCTATTGACCTGCTATAAATCATGAGTCTTCTTCAAATAGGGCATGATCAAGGTTAATTTTTTCACAAATTGATGTGGATGGTCTGCCACTGTGTGCTTCATTTTCAACATTATCTTGTTCCTTCTTAATACAAGTTATTGAATTGTAAACTGCTGGTTTCTTTGGGGCATGGTTCCCATGAAGTTTTCACAATGCATCAGTGATTTATCATTCTTCCACCCACTTTTCACCTAAATGTGATGTTTGTTATTGCTTCAAATTTAGCAGAATTCATGTTGCTCTAGTAGGTGCTCCTTCCAAACTGATGTCTTATCTTTCTTAGTACCTCAAACTAGATCCTATTTGGGTAATTCTATCAAGTTAGTATCAGTTTACTTTGATGTAAAAGAATTTGAACTTCATGCATTTTTTTCATAATACTTATTTTCCATGAACTTTTTGAGATCCCCTTGTAGAGTTAAATCTCTTTTTCCCAATTTTATTTCTTTTCCTCACACCTCAGAGGTAACTATTTTCTAAACTTGGTATTCAAAAGTGCCACTTTTGTTATTTCATGCACTACATAAATCTCTAATACAAAGAACTGTCATGTATTGCATGGACAAAATATACATATAAGTTTCATAACTTCTTTTTTGTTTGTCTTTGTTTGGAATAATGTATTCATGTTGATTCATAAAGCTCTGCTCATATATAGTTAAATAGTTGCTAAATTCCAGTATTCCATTGTATGAAAATAACCCAAATTTATTTATCAAAAAAAATTTTTTAAATTTATGTATCTACTTTCTGCGTAATGCTCATTTCAGTAATTTCTAATTTCATATCATATCAAAAAGTGCTACAGTGAAAATCTTTGCTTAAGTTTCCTTAGACACAATTGCAATAGATTCACCAGGCTACAGGTACACACACACACACACACACACACAATTTGGGGCTTCTAAGGTTTGTGGATTTTTTCTTATGTTGCCAGACTACTTTTCGTTTTGTTGATACTGATTTATATTTGTATCAGCTCTGCGGAGGATTTTTTTTTTTTTTTTTTTTTTTTTTGCTTTTCCAGATCCATATTTTCACCTGGCACAGGTACCTTTTTTTAATTTTGAATGAAATGGTTTCTCATGTTTGTTTATTGAATTTTCTCTGATCATTAGAGAATTTTTCCTATTTTAATCAAGATTTCCCATTTAGAGAAGTATCTGTTCTTTTTGGACAAAATACAAAGGGTAAAACTGTCAAGGCAGATTCACATGGATTAGTGAACTTATCCTATGTCAAGCTTTCCTGATAGCTACGAGGGTACAATTAAACACAGGTCACCAAGGAAGCAAAGAATGGCCTGGGATGTCCGTGACTTCTGCCGAGACTCTTACTTTAATCATGCTTTGACCCAGATTAATAGAAGGGCTTTCAGAGTAAAGGGCCAATATAAAATGTAATTTTCATATGTAGTTTCATTATTTTAAAATACCATATAATTCTTTACTATGTAATATATAAATATGTTATCCTTATTAAAAATAGCAACTATAAATATCCAGAAAAAAATCAAAAATCTCTCAGCTTTTCCTTTGCCTTCAAATGCCACTCTATCCTTATAGGCAACCAATTAATAGTTTAATATGAAATTTTCCATGTACTTTCAATACCAATATTTTGTGAAAGAATAAATTAAAAGTTTACTCAAATTTATTGTGTTAAACACATTAAATTTATATTTACATTTTAAATCTAAATTAGTAGTTCAGGTCTACATCAACAAAAGAAAGAAAGAAAGAAAGAAAGAAAGAAAGAAAGAAAGAAAGAAAGAAAGAAAGAAAGAAAGAAAGAAAGAAAGAAAGAAAGAAAAAAAGAAAATACACTCAAAATGAATGATTTTGTTGTTAATGGTCATTACCTTTTTGTGTATATGTGTTTCCAAATGTTTTTAGTTTGAGTTTTACTAAAATATTCATCATGAGCTGAGTCAAACTGTAAGTTTGGTTTAACTGGTAAATTGCTCTACTTTTGCTTAAGACAAACTATCTGATACAGTTCTTTGTATTAAGACTCATTTTGTTAAGTGGGTGCTTACCTAAATGGTCTGTTTTATATAACTAACTTTTTTAAAGGCCTTACTGAAGTTATTGTATAAAAGTTAATTTATTCTGACTATGTTTCTTGGCAAAAAAGTGGAAAATAAAATAAGCAGCACAAATGGATGGAGAATGAAAGAATTTTGATAATTTGACTTAACATTTAATAGATTCATCCTGGAGCTAATTAGTTCTCCTTAAATTCTGCTTGGTCTAGTAGCTGCTGTAGGGCAGAAAATTTTTGGCATTGTGAACCAAACATTCTAGATTAGCTGATGATGATAAAATGACTTTCAGTCCTGAAAGATTACTTACATTATTCCACTTGTGTATATTATGAATAATACATTCAAGAAATAAAATATGCACTGAAAAGTATCCTAAAGAATAAATATGCTGGCAGTGAAATGTATGAATATAGACATTTAAAGCACATTTTGTAAAATGTGTATTACCTTGCATGAATTATAAATTAACATTATGATGTTAAAGCACCATTGGTCATGTGTTGGGTTAAGATTTTTAGGAGTGTAGTTCATGTTATTTCACATATTTTTGCAAAGCTATCATTAAGTTGTATTTCAAAAAGTTTGAGCCAATTAAAAATGGTAAAATTGTAATTCTGATTGTTGCCCCTCTAAATCCTACAGTTCACAGAGTTTGAACAAGCCATAGATTTCTAAATGAAACAATGTCAACAAGGATATAAAATAGCCGAAATCCAATGGCTTATCTTTATGCCAGTCACAGTATAAAACAACTTGAATAATTTGTGTTTCAATTAGTAGTTGCCAGTTATTACAGAGGAATATGCCACAATGTTATTATCATTTATTTTATAAGTGAAAACACAGCTTCATGACTTTACGTATGATAGAAAAATTAAGGAAAGATGCTGCTACCAGTAAATATGCTCACGGTCAGACTAAAACCTGAGGCTCTTTTGAAAGTTAATCACTAAAATATATCAAATTTCTAATACCTTTTTGTTTTCTCAGTTAAACAATCAATAAAATTAATTGCATCAATATGAAAGAATTTTGAGGTTACATCCTATGGTTTGATGGAAAGAGCAAGGAATTTGGGATCATGAGAACAGTTTTATTTCTCAGTAATAGTGTAATTCCTGGTACATGGTATTATTGAAGCTACAGTTATATCTGCAAAATATAATATTAGCTATATTTATATGTAATGTAGATATATTGGAAACAATAGCAAAAAACTTTATAACTTCAATTGAAGAGCTTCCTGATCTTCTCACCAGGAAAAGTCTTTTGTAAATGCTTATTGAAAGGAGCAATTTTGTCAAAGAATTCCATGTGTCATGTGTGTAAGACATTCTTATTGATGGTTTTAAAACATTTTCACAAATGGCATCTCTACACAAAACTGATAATTATGATACATCTTCAGTCTGCTCTTCTTTAAATTAAAAACTTATGGTGTGAGTTCCACTTATTAAAATAAATCTTCTATGATGATATTTATTTCTACTTCTAGGAATATGATCTTATAAAAGTTGTTTTCATAAGAGAGGATGTTAAACAAATCTGTTTGAGAAGTATTCATCAATTTCCTTAGAGAACTAAAAATAAATCTGATGTGTAATATCTGATTTACTCCTATTTTGGAAAGTAAATTTTCATATTCATTCAAGTTGATTTTAGTCCAGGTTTTAGAACCCTATTAAATTAAATTCACAGCATAAAATATTTTGAAGTAGTTCATTAAGGGATCTTATAAACAGAGTTTTTGCATTCCAAATAATACTTATATTAGATATCTCTACAAAATTATTTTTTCTGTGTAATACAAACCCCACAGTATTGATCAATGGCTTTTATGAACCTGTTCAAATTACTTTGCTGCAATGGATCTTATACTGGGCTTCACTTCGAAGACCACCCAAAAACTCCATCTGGTCCAAATATAATTACCGTTCTGCTAGTATGTATTCCATGGTCTAGGGCTTATACTAAACACATTCATTCACAAAGCAATTCAATATGTTATTTTTTATTTAAGTCAAAAATAAAATGTTATTGTGGCAATTAGAACGTCATTATCATGCTTAAGTATATCTTAATTTCTAACAAATACTCCTGACAGCCAGCATTGGTCTCATTGCCATAATATCAATCTTCATATCCTTATTTCAAGAAACAGAAGCACATACTAGGGCCATGAACATAATTTCCCTCTTTTGAATACACTGGCTGGCTTTCTGTGTAGTAAATTAGATAATCCATTAAGTCACACAGATAATAGATAGATACATACATACATACCTATGTGCATACATACATACATAGGGCAAGAAGCCAAGCTTTTGTTTGTGAACTTAATCTAGCTTCCTGCTGAAGACTTTCTGGCTTTTGAGTAAATCTCCCAACTAGAGTCATAATTGTCCCCAAATTTTCAGCTTCCTGAGGAAATAGCTGAATCTGAGACCAGGTCTAAGGATCAGGGATAACTATAGCCTTTGAGAAGAATGACCAAAACTTGAAAAACATTAAATGTTCCTGGAATAGTTGGTCATAGATAGCTACATTCTTCCAAAATCTTTTTTGTGGTATAGACTTTTAGAATGCAATTTTTTAAAACTTTCAATATATGTTTTTAGTAACATAAGAGAAATGTCTTATTCTTGACATTAAGAACCTAAATTAAGATTAGAGGCATATAAATGAATTTTTGAAATTTTTAAGTCAGATGTTTAGCAGAAAACAAGTTTTCTTCTCTCTTGGTAACAGAGGGAGAAACTAAGGCTGAAATAAACCACGTATTTTGGTTAATGGAAGACTGAGGTCTAGAACCTAAGTCTTCTAATTTCTAGACCAATATATAACTGAAATCAAAATGTGTGCATTGGTTTATTCTTTCTCCTTGACTCACATATTTTTAAAATTCAATCTGTGGTTAATTGATAACTTGCAAATAATTTATTTCAAGATTAATGGTCAAGAGACTAATATGCCTCTTTTAACAAGTGTTTCAAATCTCAAAATATTATAAATGTTTGAAAATATATTGGACTATTTAGAAGGAATTTCTTTAAGAAGTTTCTAAAATAATTTTTATAAATATAATAACATTTACATTTATATCTACTTTCACAAATACATGTTGGCTTATATTTCAAAATTCTTCAAAAACAGAGAACTTATAATAACAATTACTGCTATTTACAGATTATCACCATGTATCTGACAATGAGCTGAACTCTTGAGGAACATGTGCTACCTTATTTAATTGTCACAAGCCACTATGTTAAGCATTATTTATTCTTACACATGAGGAATATGTATGAGTTAAAGACAAAAGTCAAAAGTCATATACATGAAGAAAGTTATATGTATAAGACATCCAGGATGAACAAATTACATAGTAGATTTTTCATACTGCATCACTTCTGAGTTCAAAAATCATAATATAAAGAGCAATTTCAATAGACAACATGTATTATCTTCCACAATTCTCATAGTTTGCTAAAAGGAAGCAGGACTACTTTTATTCCTAGCAAGGAGATATTTTTCTTGGGAAATTTTATTTATGCTAGATTGCCATAAAATCATGGCCAATGTCATCAGATTAATACATTTTTAACATATTTCTGTAAAAGCCAAGGATGCAGCATGTCAGTGGAGAATTTAAATCATAAATTTTAATACACAGATTAAAATTATGGATCATTGAGAAATGGGTAATTAACAGAGCTCTTTAACTTTGTTTTAATTATAAAGCTTTTTGAGAAAGTTAAATTTTGGAGAATGTGATATTTGATTTAGTTATTTCCTACATTAACTGTATATGTGTTTAAGAAGACAATAGTTCATGTTTCCATTCAAAGCAAAATTCATTTTTATTTTTTGAATTAATTTATTTTTATTTTGGCATACTGCGGGGGTACAAATGTTTAGGTTACATATATTGTCTTTGCCCCACCAGAGTCAGAGCTTCAAGCATGTCCATGCCTCAGAGGGTGTGCACCACACTCATCAGGTGTGAATATACCCATTCTCTTCTTCCCCCTCCCACCTGCCCAACACCCAATGGATGTTACTACTATATGTGCACATAAGTGTTGATCAGTTAATTCCAATTTGATGGTGAGTATATGTGGTGCTTGTTTTTCCAGTCTCGTGATACTTCCACCTAGTAGAATGGGCTTCAGCTCTATCCAGGATAATATAAGAGGTGCTAGACCACCATTGTTTTTTGTGGCTGAGTAATACTCCATGGTAAATATATACCACATTTTATTAATCCACTCATGTATTGATGGGCACTTGGGCTGTTTCCATATCTTTGCAATTGTGAATTGTGCTGCTTTAAACATTCAAGTGCAGATATCTTTTTTATAGAATTTTTTTTTTCCTTTGGGTAGATGCCTAGTAATGGGATTGCTGGATCAAACGGTATTTCTACTTTTAGCTCTTTGAGGTAACTCCATATTACTTTCCACAGAGGCTGTACTAGTCTGGAGTCCCACCAGCAGTGTAGGAGTGTTCCTATCTCTCTGCATCCACACCAACATTTATTGTTTTGGGACTTTTTATTAAGGGCCACTCTCACCGGAGTTAAGTGATATCTCATTGTGTTTTTGATTTGCATTTCCCTGATGATTAGAGATGTTGAGCGTTTTTTCATATGTTTATTGGCTGTTAGTCTACCTTCTTTTGAAAACTTTCTGTTCATGTCCTTTGCCCACTTTTGATGGGGTTGTTTGATTTTTTTCTTGCTGATTTTCCTGAGTTCTATATAGATTCTAGTTATCAACCCTTTATCTGATGTGTAGCATGCGAATATTTTCTCCCATTCTGTAGGTTGTCTGTTTGCTCTCATGATAGTTTCCTTGGCTGTCCAGAAGCTTTTTAATTTGATCAGGCATGAAACTATAAGAATTCTAGAAGAAAATGTTGGAAAAACTCTTACAGACATTGGCATAGGCAAAGAATTCCTGAAGAAGACCCCAAAGGCAATCACAGCAACAACAAAAATAAATAAATGGGCAAAATTTGTTTTTAAATGTTAGGCCCACTCATAATATCATTACCATTGTTACTAAACAGAAAATACGAGACTTGAACAAAGACCACCATTATCTAAAAGTCATGGCCAAAATACCAATATGTTTTTCTTTAAAAAAGTATTTTGCTCTGCTTAGACATGGGAATAATTAAGACACAAAGATAGTAAAGTGAAACACATGGCAGATATGAATGAACATCATGAAATTTTAAGAAGTAGAGAATAAAATCCTTGCCTCCTTGACCATAGAAAAATTTCAACATGATCCCTTAGGACTATCAGCATTTTAAATAGCACCTCTGTCCCTTCCCCCACCACAGCCAAAGGCTTTTCATTTCTAGCAAGCTCGCAGATGACGTCAATGCCGATGCACTACATCACACTTTCAGCAGCAAAAGTACAGAAAACACCTAAAATAATAAATTATGTAGATCTGTTTATGTCTTAAATAATAAGGATGTTCTATAGAAATCCTAGGAAAGAAAGAAAACTCTAAAGAAAACAAAATTTAATTCCTGTAGTCTTCAAAGCCCAAAGCAATCATTCATATATTCCAGTTATGATTATTATTGTTATTATTTGACTATGGTTTCCTAGTAGTTACTGACTTTTACATCTAACTTAGTTATTTTGCAAACGACAGGCGTATTCCCCACATAATTATTTTTCTTTCTGAAATATCTTAAGGGCAATAGAATATTCTGCCATTTACTTATACCATAACCTATTTATCCAGTTTCTCTACTGTGAAATATTTAGGTTTTTTTCCAGTGACATCTTAGTATAAGTAATATGTGGGTAAATAATTTTCACATTTCTGATTATTTTCTTATGATAGATTTCCTAGAAGTTTAATTACTTTGTCAAAGGATATGAATGCTTTAACACCCTTGAATCAAATTGTATACATTGTATCTATCTCAGTATTATTAGTTTAAAAATATGCTTATCAATTTAATAAAGGAAAACTGGTATTTTTATTTAGTTTATTTTACTACTAACATGCTTTTATCTATTTCCATTACTAGTCCTGAGAACCGTATT
Source organism: Cheirogaleus major (assembly GCA_963574435.1). Taxonomy (NCBI): domain Eukaryota; kingdom Metazoa; phylum Chordata; class Mammalia; order Primates; family Cheirogaleidae; genus Cheirogaleus; species Cheirogaleus major. The sequence continues at coordinate 6,536 of CAUYPO010024925.1, read as the reverse complement.
CTTGTCCACTAACATCTTTGCCCATTTATCTCAATGATTTTTTCAAGTTTCTTTTATATTAAAGATATATTACTTGCAAATAGTTTCCATTTTAGTCTTTTTAATTTTGTTTATGTTTTTGCCATGCAGAAAGTTTTTATTTTCATGTTGTTTTACATGTAGAAGTTCATTGCAAATTCAAAGCTTATTTTATGTTATTTTATCTTAGATTATTATGGTTTATATTTTTCTAAAGTATGTCATCCAACTGTAATTTATCTTATTAGTGCTTGTTCAAATCTACTTTCATTTCATATGTAAATATTCAAACACATTTTGTTTAGTGAGAAATGTCTGCCTCGTGGATTTTGATAATTTTTAAATCATATATTAAGAATTTAAAAAACAGAAGTTGTCTGTGGACTTTCTAATGTCTTTCACAATACACCTGCAAATTATTGAGATAACAGAACACATTTAATTATGTCAAAAATGTCTAGGGATGCAATTATTTTTATTCCAACTTTTCTTCATCTTCTTCCTAAAATTTTTTAAAAACTGTTCATCCTTCCAGATGAATAGCCTTATTGTGTTAAGTTAAAAAGTTCTCCTCAGGACTATGATTGGCAATATTTAAACATCATATTAGTTTTCTATCATTGTGTAATTAATTAGCACAAACAGTACATCACATTTCTGTAGTACAGAAGTCCAGCACAGTGCAGACATTTGGGTTCCCTGTCCAGGCTGAAGTCACATGATGACAGGCAGTGTTCTTATCTGGTGCAAGGAAACCTTTTCCAAGTTCATCTCTGTTTTTGGCAGAAGTAGTTCCTTGCACACTAAAATCCTGTCACACTAAAATCCTCATTTTCTTGCTGGCTACCTACCACAAAGTGTAAAATAATCTAGGGGTAAGTAAGACATTTGATAATATTTAGACTTTCAAAAAAAAGCTTAAATAAACTATATTTTAAAGTATTTGAAATTATGTATATAAAAATAAGTATACATAGTTCTTATAATCATTTTTGTACAGATATTTTATGTGCCCTATAAAGATTTGCCTATTTTATGCATTTGATTTATGTATAGATATTTTCTTCTACCTCATCACTTATGTAGGAAACTTCAGCATTTTCTATATTTGTTTTTGTTCTCCTTCCTCCTAACTGAACTTTTTTGGTAATATTATACTTTTTGTTTTTAGTTAGCTGTCTCGAATTTTTTAATATTAATCAAAATGTCCTCAAATAATCATTTCTTTCCAATACTTATTAATAGAAAAACTTCTTTTTAACTAATTTTAGTTAGAAGGCCTTTACCATTTCATAATTATGTATACCAATGGCTCCTGATTTCATAAAGTTGTTCTTGACCATATTTTTAAAAGTAATTTTCTAGTCCTATTTTTTACATTTTTCTTTGCTTTTTAATAAAAATAGGCATTAATTTTTTTTTACTTTTGTCATCTATTGAAATGATCATATGGGTTTTCTCTTTAGAATTATTGATGTGTTATAGTAGCAACTGATTTTGTAATATTTTAAATCAAAACTTCAGGCATAATTGATATACAATAAAATGGATACATTTTAAATGTATAGCTTGGTGTATTTTAACAAATGCATGTATTTGTATACCTGGTACATATTAAGACTTTATATTCAACTTCCACTCTTTCTTTCCCAGATTCAGGAAAAAATTGGTCTACTTTAAAACGTTATATAAAGGAATCACACTGTATGTACTCTCTGGGAATGTCTTCTCTCTGTCAGTACAGTGCTAATGAGATTCATTTCTATTGTTGCATGCATAGGCAGTTCATTCTTTTTCAATACAGAGCATTATTGCACAATTTGCTTATTAACACTCCTATTGATAAAAATTGGGTTTATTTCCAGTTTGGGATTATTTTGTATAAAGCTGCTATGCACCTTCTTATTCAGGGCTTTTTGTGGAATTACATGGCCACAGGGCAGGTGTGTTTAAGTTTCTAAGAAATCAATAAATCTTTCAAAAGCAATCGTAGCACTTTATATTGCCACAAGCAATGTATAAAAGTTCCAGTTGCTCTACATCCTAGCTAACACTTGGAACTGTTAGCCATTTTAATTTTAGGCATTCGAAGGGGCGCAGAATGGTAATACAAGTTGCTACGTAAGTAAATGAGAAGAGCAAATAACTTAGACCTGATGAGTTCAAGGAAGAACCTGCAGAGGAAAGAATATTTAAGAGAAGCCTCAGACTGAAATAAAACAGTCTATCAACACTTAGCCATAGTAGATAACTCTTCAAATATTTTGTTAAATTTGTTTTGCTAGTATTTTGGTTAGAAGTTGGTAGATGGGGTTTTGGATTGTGTATTTGTGAATGTATTTGTGTGTGTCAGTCTGGTCTAAAGAAATTCTGCTCTAAAGTATGTTAATCAAAGGGAAAAGAAAGTAAGAGCTGATTATCATTCATTCAATAAAGGTAACATAATTAGCTATGTACCTGAAATTTCTCCTAAGGGTAATCTATATGTTGCTGTTTAGAACTACAAAAGTGTCACAATAAAGGATGTTGAAAATAAATTTTCTTCCTTCATTTAGGCATCTACCCCTGGAGAAATAGATAAGTCATCTCCATAACTCAGGTTTCCTAAGGATGAAGCTTCAGGAAACTCATTGTTAATCCTGACGTTAAACACTTGTCATCAAATTAGTTTAACTTAGTTGAAGTTTTGAACATGTAAAGTTCAGAGTGCTAGTGAAATAGGTTCCAGCTATCTAAGGGACATACACACACACACACGCACACATACACGCACACACACACACACACACAAGCGTGCGCGCGCAGGATAGAAATAAACCAGCTTAAAGTTTTTAGGAAATTGGATCAGCATCTGGGAAACAAATAGTAAACTTACTAAAAATGCCAAGTATCCCACAAACTACTTCTTTAACATTTGATCAAATAACTGTGTCCCGTCCACCCTTGCTTCTACAAAAAATACTCTGCTGAAAGTCAAATAAAAAACAGTATTAAGAACTTCAGTATGGAGAATCACAAATATGATTAGAACCCAAAAGGTTTAGTGTGGCTTTTCAGGGTTCTCAAAATTGGGCAGTAATCTACCTATTCACCTCCATTTCTAAATTCATCTTGTCATACCTTATAACTCAAACTTTAAAATCCAACAACTTATTATAGTCTAAAAATTTATTTCTCGTCTTATTTGCTCATACTTTTGATTTTTTTTCTAAAATGTAAACAATTGGGAATTAGCCATGATAGCAGTAAGAGCAAACAGTAAATGAAACCAGACATATTAATTCTGAGAGGCTGCAGGTGTAAGGATGTTTTCACAGAAGGGAAATACCAAAGTGAGTATGTGAAAGATGAGTAGAATTTTTTCTGCCAGGAGGAATTTTAAAAAAGGAGAATTAGAAATGATTTCATGAAGTAAGATATTCAGAAAAGATGAAGAATGAATAAAATTAATTGAATTGGATGTTGTTAGCTTCAATAAGTGATGGGGAAAGAAGCTGATTTTTAGGTGTACAATGAACAAATGATGCTGAGTGTGGAGGAAATTATTTGAAAATTGTCAAGAAATAACTAGATCCAAGGAAGACAATTTTCACCTTAAGACTTGGTAATATTTTCAGACTGAAAGAAAAGTGGAGGACAAGAAACCCTATAAGCAGTGGATCAAAAGAGTGAAACATTTGTGTGGCAATGGTATGCATGCTGTTTAAGGAGATAATGTTGGAAAGAAGAGAGACATTTGTTTCTCTTAGGTAAGAAGCAAAAGTAGATGAAGATAAAAAAATTGAAAAAGGGATGGAGAAAAACCACAGGTGTAATCTTTAATATACTAAATTAAAATTACTGTTTATGTGATTCTCCTTCCAGAAATGAAATTTGTAATAGGTCAACCCTGGCTCAATATCCTTCTATCTCTAGCATCTGGCACATGGCAGCTCTCTCAATATATGTTTATGAAATGGATCTATGGAGATACAGTAATTCCTGTCATATGACTTCACTATTTTGAAGATGGAGAAAATTGGCTCCTCTAGGAATAGGGGAATTGGCAGTTAGTTGAGAGTCCATTTGGAACACCTGCCGAAAGAAACAAGATAATGACTCAAGATAAAAAAGTAAGGAATGACCACAATAACATTAACTTAAAGTGGATGCAGTCAGCATGATTTTTAAATTGGTTAAATGAACAACTTCAGTTGAGAGAGCAGATATAAAGACACCAGGCAGTGGAGATAAGAAGGAATTGTCAACGTGGTCACAGTGGTGTGGCCTAAAAATCAGTGCCTTGGAGGCTAGGGGTGGCAGAGGACAAAGATGTCTCTGACATCCTAGCTGGCAATGAAGGAAAGTCAAAGCAAAACTAGGCTTGGATTTAGAGCAGAAAAAGGAATGGTAGAGGTTAAGATTAAGATAGAAAAGAACAATATTTAATGATTATGGAAGCAGCAGTGATAAAGCAAGCTAAAAAGAACTATTCTTCTTGTAATTCTTCACGTTCAAGGAACAGAAATGCCAGTATTCAGAATTGTAGAGAACATGAAACAGAATTGTGATGATTTCAGTCAGGGTACAATCATATTGGGGAGTATGAAATAAAATGAGGAGACCTTGGCTTTATAGGAGTGGAGGGACCCTGAGCCAGAGTGCTAGAAGAATCATCTATTTGGATGATGAAGTGCATAATTAGAATTGAAATGGAAAGAAACATGGAGAAGCAAGTACCCAAGAAACAAGAATGTTAGGAAGTCATAGGTTGGTGGCTGTTAGGATGGAGAGAATATTTGTTATGATACAAATTATTTTTAAAGGAGGATGATGAAAAAAATTTGCCTTGAAATTGGTGGCCATGATTAAATAATCTTTGACATCTCCTCCTTACCTGGGTGGAAAAGGGTGTCAGAAAGGTAGTGAGAATTTTAGCCATCAGAGAAAACTCACTTTCACTTGCAAGTGAGATGTGGAAAAAATTCTCACACAAAAGGTAGCCAAGTAAAGAAGTATTAGTACCTATGTTCTGCTCTTTTGGTGTACATTTCCCCCTGGTACTGTGACTAAAGATAGATGGTATAATTGAAGAAAGGCAAAAATTATTTGTAATGAAAAACTCTCTGTCACTTGTGTAACACAAGTACTGTACTTTCATCATTAGCTTCATTATTTGATAGCCAGGGGTTATAAATAAATATTTTTTAAAAAAAGACATTAACATGTTTCTCTCTAATATTACTAACAGAGTACACAATCTTTTGGTGATTGAAGGATAAAGTAAGGGTTTTTAAAAAACATATGTTTATATTAATTCATCTGAGTAGGAGGAGGATGGAACTCAGAACATTATTCGGGAACAATACACATGGTACGTCGGTGTGGTATGTGGGAAATATGAGGAGACACGGTCATCATGAAGGCACAAAGTTCTTAGAGAGATGTTTTCCAATGACAGATATCATATCATTATTAAGCTTTTTTATTTTGATTAGGATTCACCATTGTTACAGCCTGAAGGTTTATCAGCGCCATCCCCCGCATTCATATGTTGAAACCTAATTCCTAAATGTGGTGAGTTTGGGGGAAGTGATTGGATTATAAGAGTGGCACCCTCATGAGTGGGATGAGTGTCGTTACAAGGGACTGAAGATACCAGAGTTCTTCCCTTCTACATGCAAGGAGACAGTGAGAAGCCGGCTGACTGCAACCCAGAAGGCCTTCACCAGCACCCAACCAAGCTGGCACCCTGATATTGGACTTTCAGACCCCAGAACCGTGACAAATGAATTTCTATTTTTTTATATGTCACTCAGCCTATGGTATTTCGTTATAGCAGCCCGAACTGACTAAGATAACCATGAAGGCAGAAAATGTCAGTTCTCTGTTAAATGGTCATGGAGAATGGAGTAAGTGGTGAAAAACATGGCAAACACTGTTAGCTGTCTCCAAATATCCATACTCCCCTTTTCCCATAGTAACGTGAACGTTAGCTCTGTGCACAGGTACAGTGAATAAAGTACACATTGCAAACCCTGTTTGTGTCTAGGCACGACCATGTGACTAACTCTTACATTAGGATGTGGGTAAAAGTTGTGCACCCACCTTCCAGGAGGTGCCCTTGGAGGAAAAGATGTACCATCTTCTTGATTTCTTCCTCTTTTCACTTGTTCATACTGAACCCTGAAGTATAGCATCCTAGGAAATAGCAGAGTTGATACGTAGAGGAGTAGAGGGAACTTGGGTTCCTTTTGGCTTCACAGAGTGAAGCTACAAAAGAGAGAAAAAAATAAACTTCTATCATGTTAACTCTACGAATATTTGGGATCATTCTTATACTCAAATGCATATCCTAACTAATACAGAAAGGAGGACAGCATGCTGAGGTATAACATTTCTTTTTTTTTTTTTTTTTTTTTTTTTGAGACAGAGTCTTACTTTGTTGCCCAGGCTAGGGTGAGTGCCGTGGCATCAGCCTAGCTCACAGCAACCTCAAGCTCCTGGGCTCAAGCAATCCTTCTGCCTCAGCCTCCCAA
>CAUYPO010024921.1:0-12722 GCA_963574435.1 Cheirogaleus major | reverse complement strand
AGAGTGAGTGCCGTAGCATCAGCCTAGCTCACAGCAGCCTCAAACTCCTGGGCTCAAGCAATCCTTCTGCCTCAGCCTCCCGAGTAGCTGGGACTACAGGCATGCGCCACCATACCTGGCTAATTTTTTCTATATATTTTTTTTAGTTGGCCAATTCATTTCTTTCTATTTTTATTAGAGATGGAGTCTCGCTCTTGCTCAGGCTGGTTTCGAACTCCTGACCTTGAGCGATCCTCCTGCCTCGGCCTCCCAGAGTGCTAGGATTATAGGCATCAGCCACCTCGCCCAGCCGCCCCAGTCTTTCTTATCACAGTTTCTCTTCAGTTCCTACAGCCTCTAATCCCAACTCCAGTTTTTCTTTTGTTCTACTTCTCTATTCACAAAATAAACCAGTTTCTTCTGCCCAGGGTTTGTGTTTCTTCCCCGTGGCCCAAACTGGCCCCCAGCTTCCTGGAAGGCCCCATTCTCTTCTCCCCTCTGACTTCCTCTCCCAAGAGGAATCGCAGACAACAGCAGGCTGCCAAGTACAGGAGTATAAAAGCTTTCTCAAGAGGTCAGGGTCACACTGAGGTGGGGCACTTGGAATGGACTTCAGAGAAGGCTGGGAGAGATTCCCATAGGAGGGCAAGACTGGGTCAGGGGGAGGGCAGGGTGCTGGCTGATGTGGCTGTAGGCGTAAGGTCTATCTAGGCACTTATAATGCAGGCATCCTGTTTACTCTCTGGATCCCTGAGGAGCCCAGCAAGAATCTCAGCCTTCCTCAGAATTTTTCCATTTTAATGAATTTTGGGGGGATTAGATTTCTTGGCAAAAAGGGAAGAAACACATAATTAGGCCTCTAACCAGACTGATTTATAAATCAATAAAAGAATTCTACTAAAAAATTCTTGGTTTATGTAGATCTTCTTAACCAAGCGATTAAACTTGGTATCACCAATAATGGGACAAAAATGACATGGTGTCCTGATGTGATAGAATGGAAGTAATCAATATCACCTGTGTCATGTCTTGTTCAATGATCTACTTGCATCCAACATTCTCATTGGAAGACAAACATCCAACTGGTCTCTGGAGAAAGAAATGAGAAACAAGTAAAAATGGAAATAGTATTGTTCTAGATAAAAGGAGACTGAAGAGACAACAACCAAATGCAATGTATGATCCTTGAATGGATCCTGGATTATTTTTAAAGCTAAAAAGAATTTTTTGGGGGAGGACATTTGGACTGTATTGTTAGATGTTAAATTTCTTGGATATGATAATAGTATTATGTTTATATAAGATGTCCTTGCTCTTAGGAGATGCATGTCAATATATATTTCAAAATATATTTTGAAGGAGTTAAGTGTCATCTAGAACTTTCTTACAAATAGTTCAGTCAAAAAAAGAAAAGGATAAAGCAAATGTCCCCAGTTGGCAACAATTGGTGAGCCTAGTTGAAAAGCGGTGTTTATCTTACTCTTCTTTCAACTTTCCTGTAGATTTGAAATACTTCTAAGTTAAAGTTGGAGAAAAAAGTCTCAGTTTGAGTAAATGCTCAACATTTTTTTTAGGACTAACGTTTCTTGGCCTGACATGATACCACCTCTATATACTTAATATTCATCTCTCAAGAATCAACTTTCTTAAAATTAGCTGTTATAACAAGTTAAAATGTGATCAATCTTGACTCTGCTGAGACACTAACATAATCTAATGGGCAAAGTTATCTTTGAAGGTGTTTTCTTAGAAAGAGTAAGATTAGAGTCATTAGACACAAACAATAGAGCTAAAAATGTTAGAGAATTAAACAAACACCTTAGATCATGCCAGCCCTCAGCATCTATTTTAGCAAGAGTTGCAGTATGAATTAGCCTTGTATCTTTACTTCATTTAGCTTTTAGACACCTAGTCCCAAGTAAACAATTTTATTTAGTTAAATAAATGCTATATTTGTTACTCCTTTTTCCTTTTTCCAACATGCAGAAGTGGGTTTACCACAAAGCTTCAACTTCAGGGCCTTTTCCAAGGCCCTGCAATATGTTCACGTGGTTAAGCCTAATTTTGAATTAGTGTTTTGCATTTTTTTAGGAGGGCCTCCAAAATTATATCATCAGATCCCATTAAAGCTGTATCCCCTGCTAACATTGAAACTTTTTCCCTGTTGTTTTGACAGTTGTTTTTCTACAATGTCAACATGACCCCCTGTGAGCTGATGGAGGAGATCATCAGCATCCGGGTAAGGCTCGGCAGTGGGAAGGCGCCGCTCACTAGCTGCCAGCCAGAGCCCATCACCTCGTCACTCTTCTTCTTTCTTCCAGGTTTATAATTCCCATTCTTTGCGGGCAGATTGTCTGATGGGGGAATTTAAGGTAGGTGACAACAGTCTGCTTCATTCAACTTACGTTAAGATGAGAACTTTCATAAGAGGAAATCTGATTCCTGGGTACCCATCTTGGTGACGTCTTAGGGTCACATGTAAGAGATCAACACCATGATCCTTGCTGAGGGCTGCCTGGGGCTTTCTGACTTCTAAAGTCCAACACTTAGCAGTGCCCCAAAGCAAGATGCTCTGAAGCTGCCACACCAGGGCCCTGCCAGGGTTCCATCTGTGGCTGGAAGAGAATCCACTTCTATGGCAGGAAGCCCACCGTCCAGCTCCACCTACCAGTGGCCCCAGAGCTCCATCTATTAACACAAAGCCAATTATAAGTCTGGAGTGTGAAAGGGAAGCCAAACCAGGCAAGAGATGCAGGGTGCTTTTCTAAGAAACTCTCACTGAAATTAAAAGACAGATACCTGGTTGGCTTCTTCCCAACAATTCTACCTGGAATAGGCTGCCTCCCGAAGGAACGATCCAGTCACTAGAAGTCCTGGGCCAGGCAAACCTGTGTTCATACCCTGTCTGCCACCAATTAGCCACATGTTCCAGGGGTACTCACTTAACCTCTCTAATCTTCATCTGTAAAATGGGGTCATTGTGAAGATTAAATGAGATGGTATATGTAAGCACCTGGCACAGCACCTGACACATTGGTTATATTAATATTAATATTAGCATTAGTTGGAGGAGGAAGGGGAGGAGGGTTGGACAGAAAGTTGGGCCAGGTGAATTTCTGTATGATGACCAATTGTCCCAGTTTGCCTGGGACTTGTAGTGCTAGAACTGGGAAAGTCCCTGGCAAGTTAGAACATGTTGGTCACCCTATTTCCATGGTCCCTTCCAGCTCTAAGACTAGTTCATTCATTCAATACTGATTTATTGAGGGTCTTCTGTGTGCCACACATCAGACAAGGCATTGAGGATGCAAGAGGCTAAGATGACAATGTTGGGTCTGAAGGAAATTTAAGTCTAGTCAAGAGCATTATATTTAAATATAATCATGATGGTTTCTTTATAGTGACTAGACCAATTTTAAAATTTACTCAGACTACTTTAAATTATTTTTTCCCAGATTGATGTTGGATTTGTTTATGATGAACCTGGTAAGTAATGTTCTCTCCATCAATTTGAAGTCTTAAATTCATGCTTCTGACACTGAAGAAGATTCTAGCAACCAGTACAACTAAGGGGGAGGAGGGAGGAGTCAAGGAATTAAAGTCAAAGAAATTTAAAAATTTGATTTTTTGTTGGGGAGAGGGCAGGGTGCTTAGTGGGAATAAATATTAATAACAGTAGCTTAGTACGGATGTCTAATTTTTTTATCTTAACATTCATAAGTAGGTAATTCCTATGTTTGTGAGGATATTTTGATCTTATCAAGATCAGACTATAAAATTAGTTGATCCAGCTTGGAGAGTCTTGTTTGAAGCACATGAGGACAGGATGGTGGGAGTGGGGTGGGGGAGGATACAGAACCGAGGACATTAACATGGAGACTCCTCTGGGAATTTGGTGTGTACCATGAGGCTTCCAAGAAAATGCTTGCTTATCTTACAGCAGATGAAATCACAGACCTGTCAGCATCTCTTTAGGTCGTCCCCGTCCTTCTACTCCTTCTTTATTTTAGGTCATGCTGTCATGAGAAAATGGCTTCTTCTCAATGACCCGGAAGATACTGGCTCAGGCGCTAAAGGTTACATGAAAGTCAGCATGTTTGTCCTGGGAACTGGAGACGAGCCTCCCGTGAGTCCCCTAAATTCTCTACCTTTTACACTTATCACTAAAAAAGAAGACCATGAATTAAGTGTGTGGGCATCAGGAACTGTGAAATGGAGCACAGCTTGTAATTCATGGAATGATCACGGAATTCTTCATCATGGAATTACCATTCTAGCTCACCTAGACACCTTGCTGGTATCCATGCGCGAGCATTTAATTCAGAAAAGATTTGTATGTTTTTCCAACTTCCTTGCCTCATTTATAAAGACTGATTCTTTTAATCTACAGAGCTTGGCTTGCCTGAAGAATCAGGCATTGCCCCCTAAATGGTTAGTGGTTATTCTGGGAAATTGGGCAGCAAACCGGAGATTAGTAAGTGGCCATCGAGATTTGAAAGAGAATCAGGGAACACACATGCACTGTACTATTTGGTGCTCATCACATTACAAAAGGACACAGAAACCTATGAGCATTGATTTTTGTAGAGCAGTTTTGAGGTTGAAGGAAACTGGTGGCTGAACTCTTATGCCCCAAACACAGGAAATCCTGATGGAAACATTTCTGGTTGGTTTCATTTTATAAGCATTAATTTGGCTTTTTCCAAGAGCTGCTTTTCTGTATGTATAGTTTTAATGATGTGTCCCCATTAGCCTGACAAACAAGACTGCGATGGCGACTGTGATGACGTGGAGAGTAATTTGTTACTCCCTGCTGGCATCGCCCTCCGATGGGTGACCTTCTTGCTGAAAATCTACCGAGCTGAAGATATCCCCCAGAGTATGTATGGTTTAATCTTGCCCCGGGATTATCAGTTATCTGCATGATGAGATGTGTTAAACTCCTACTCTGAATAGCGATTAGTCTTCCCTAACATGTGTTTTCTTTCTTTCCTACCATGTGTTTTTCATGGAATTATCTTCATTCATTCTGGCCCCACTGAAAGCTACCTGAGCATGTTTATGGTGCATCCGGCTGGTTGCCGATCCGTGTTCCTGTGTGCACCTGCTTTGGCTCATTCTGCTCTCTTTCGTCTTCTGCCAATGTTGCCCGGGCTAGAGTGCAGTGGTGTCATCACAGCTCACTGCAGCCTCAAACTCCCGGGCTCAAGCAATCTTTCTGCCTCAGCCTCCCAAGTAGCTGGGACTATAGGCATGAGCCACCATGCCCAGCTAATTTTTCTATTTTTAGTAGAAACGGGGTCTCATTCTTGCTCAGGCTGGTCTCGAACTCCTGAGCTCAAATGATCCTCCACCTCGGCCTCCCAAAATGCTAGGATTACAGGTGTGAGCCACCGCACCCGGCCTTTTCTCCCTTTTTAAAGACTGTAATGCCTCCCGGTACCATCTTTCCCTCAGAAATATCTCAAATGAAGTAAATAAATTAAACCTTACATTATACTTCCTACGCTGACCTGTTTATTGATTTCTATTCACTTTTGAGTTTGTTGAGATAGATCATAGTTGATTAAATGTGTTATTTAGGATTATGCCAAATTTTCTTGAATTTTTCTGCAAAGTGGAGACTAGACCTATATTATTGCAACCTAAAGCATCTTTTCCAAATTGAAACTAGGCCTGAGTTTGAGATTTGCCTCTTACCCTGACTGAATGAACTTTATTCTACTTTTTTTCACTCAATAAATGATTGAGTCTCAACATAATAATTTATCAGTTTATTTTTCAAGGTGCTCCTGTGGAGAAAACATTTTCTTTTTCTTTCAACTAAGACAAGAAGAATTTCTGCTACTAGTTCTTGCCACCCAGGGGAACAATGCTTGTTGCAACTATTTTCACTTATAAGAGAAATTTTTAAATTTTGCTGAATAATTTCTGCTATTTTAAGAGAATCAAATTTAATTTCTGCTGTGTGATGTATTATTTTCCAGTGGATGATGCCTTCTCACAGACAGTGAAGGAAATATTTGGAGGCAATGCAGATAAGAAAAACCTTGTGGATCCTTTTGTAGAAGTTTCCTTTGCTGGAAAAAAGGTTTGTACGTGATCTAAATGCAGATGACTCTAGGAATACATATTTCAAACACCATGCTTTCCTTGGAGTGAATTCCTGCTTACTGTTGGTTAAAATAGCCCCCTGATGAGCGGGGCCCTCGGCAGGAACACAGATTATCTGAGTCTGAACACACCAGACTTCTCCACAGGTTTATTTTGAAGTGGAAAGTATGCAGAGCTCAAATTAGAAAATTCAATCTTTTGGAAGATTAGAATAGTGAAAGCTACCACCGAATTTTTGGAATTATTTTTCTGGTCCGGGTGTTATATTAATCTGAGGCAAGCTCCCTAGCCAGCTGCAAGCATCCCTGATAAATGTCACAGAGTATAGACCCCTGCCGCCCAGCTGCTCCCTCCTGCCATCCGGCTCCTCCGAAAAAATCTGGGAGATTCTTGGTGTAGGGACAATGTTAACTTACCCAGATTGTCAAAGATTGGAGAGTGTGAGACTCCGCAGTAGAAAAGCAACACATCATGGACGGTTATAGGCATGAAGAACTAGCATCTTCTGTGTGTTTGAACCATGTTTTTGTGAAAGCAAGATCTGGCAAACAATACACACACACACACACACACACACACACACACGACTGGGTTTTTTTCCTAAAAGAGTCAGGGGGGTGTGGTAGAAAAGCCTTCAGCTCTGGGGCAAAACGAGGCCTGATTTCAGTGCAGGCTTCATCCCACTCCATAGGTAGGCAACTCTTTTACCCCTCTGACTTTTAATTTCCTGAAAATGGAGATAATAATAATCTCATAGGATTGTTGAGAGGGTTAATTAATTCGAGAAGTAATTATTGAGCACCTACTGAGTACCAGATTGTGTCCCACGTGCTGGGATATAGAAATGAGCACATGGAACAGCCATTGCTCTCATGGAGCTTACTCTGGAATAGTAGAGACAGACAAGAAATAAGCAAACAAGTAACTGAATGATTTCAGACAGGGCTAAGTATTGTGCAGTGATTGGTGTAGGGGAGGGGTGTTTAGCAAAGTTATCAGGTGGGACGACTTTGAAGAAGTGACATTTGAACAAAGGCCTGGAAGTACGGACATCTGGGGAGCAGGGGCTTCCAGGCAGAGAGACGTGCAATGGAAAGGCCCCAAGGAGGAAACGCACTTGCAGTGAAGGAATATCCATGTGGCCGCGGTGGAGCAAGCAGGGTACACTAAGAGATACGGCCAGAGAGAAGCGCCTTTGGGACAGGTGGGGCTTCGTCAGCCAGGTGGCAATCTGGACTTTATTGTTTGTGTCCTTCGAGGGCTCACTGAAGATGTTACACAGAGGAGTGACATAAAAGTCAGGAGGAAGAGAGGCAGTCAGGATCCAGATAGGAGCCACCTGCAGGTGTCTGGGCGAGAAATGTTTGAGTATCTGCTTAAAGATAGAAGTGTCAGGATTTGCTAAGGGATGGGTGAAGCATGTGATGGGGGAGAGGTGTTACGGCTCACTCTGGTTCCCACCCTGAGCAACTGGGCGGACAGGGATGGAAAGACTGGAACAGGAGCCGATTTGGGGTAGGGGGCCGAGGAGGCTGGTGGGGGAATCATAAGATCTGTTTGGGTGTGTTAATGACGAAATGCTTATCAAACGGTATACATTAAATGCTCATAAACCTTAACTCTTGCTTTGTTACATTAACCTAATGTTAGAAATCTGACAATTGGAAAACTAATGAAGAAATCATTAAAAACAAGCTTTTAGCACATAGAAGAAGCAAACATCAGTATTAAACTCATGTCGTATTTTACTAAATCATTAGCAAGAAAAATAAAGTTTAACAAGGTTACTAAGTATATAACTAATAAGTAAACTGCCAGAGTCATACTCTAGCATACATATATTGTAAACTTTGAGACATTAGAAAGTTGAAAACCTACTGTTTTGCTTTGGTGATTTTGCAGGTTTGCACAAATATAATTGAGAAAAATGCAAACCCAGAGTGGAATCAGGTCGTCAATCTTCAGATCAAGGTTTGGCTTTCTTTTCTTTTAGAAAAAGTAAGAGTATTTACTTTAATAGTGACTGGATAAATAAACTAAAAATAGACTTTTTTTCTGTTTCATTTTTACAGTTTCCTTCAGTATGTGAAAAAATAAAACTAACAATATATGACTGGTGAGTTAAAAATAGACATATGTCTAATTCAACATTAAAGAATTAAACATTTGGATATTGTAAAACATTATTCTAGATGGTCTAACTTTCCAGTATATTTGCTTTCCTTCCAAAGGAAGGGAATAAACTGATCTTGGGACTGGGTGTTTTCTAAAAAAATTTTAAAAAACATTTAATAACAGTGTTGTTGCAGAAAAGCTTTGGATATTTTGGTTCAACTGTTCATAAATAAAAGAAGGGGAGAAGGGGAAAATGATCTGAAATTCCCTAAGATAAGAAATCAAGGAATTAAATATCATTAGGCTGTCCAAAATAGACTTTGGAAATAAAGTCCATTTCTTGGGAAGAATCATCAAAACATTCTGAGAACAATGCTTTGGCATTTCTAGAAGGGAAAGTGAATGAAGCTACCTAAATGAACGCAAAGAAAATTCATTATAATGGTCCATTGGAATTTTTACTAGACCAGCCTCCTAGTACTGAGTGGCCATAATGAGACCATTCTTGGAATGTTCTAGTTGAATGGAGCATTAACTGGCAATCTTTAGCTCTCTGACAACGGAAACATGGTAAATATTATCATCACCACCACCATCATCTTTATCATAATTTATCATGTTATTTACCGTTTTTTTTTTTTTTAGCACTACCAAGTACCTAGCACTGTGCCAAATATCTTACCTACATTATCCCATTTAGTTTTTAGAGTAACCCTATGGAGTAGAGACTACTATTAGCTTCATTTTACAGATGAAGAAACTAAGGCTCAGACAGTTAGGTAGCTTCTCACAGTCACTTGGAAAGAGACCCATTTGGCTCCCACCCTGTCTGGCTGTCTCTACCATATCTCCTTTGGCCAAATGTATTTAACTTTCCTGTTAGTACCTTATCAGTACTATGGCATCAGGCATGTGGGGAGGAGGGGAGTGGATCTCATTTTGTCCAATGACCACATCACAATGAATTGAAGGCCATAGTTGAGCCCTGAGGACAAAGCGCCCCTTTTCCAATGAGTATAAGCTGGTTTTAAGGCATGTGGGACCCTCAGGCCACCTACAGAATGTACTCCAGTGCCCTCAGGAACCCTCAAGAGTGTGGGTGTGGAACCTACATAGCTCAAGTGACCACTCTGGCCTATGGGCTCTGCAGTGGGCTGGTTGCTGTTTGAGCCATCCCAGAGTTACCTGCCGTCACTACGAATGCCTGTTGTTGTTTTTTCTGACCTAGTCTGCTCTCCCCAAAGCAATAGTGTAGCTTAGGCTGCACAGACAGACGCAGTGTAACTGGGGAATCCTTGGAGCCAGATCTTAGGTTACATATCTTTTAAAGTATTTGCACAACTGAGGGAAAGATAAGGATTCTTTAACTGTAGTTTAGACAATATTATCTGGATGGACAGAAAAGATTCAAACCCCATGTATGTGATTTAATACTCATAAATAATAAGTTTTTCTTATGCAAACTGTGTTTAATTAGTCACTTTCTATAATCTAATATACTTTGCTATAATCCTTCCCCAAAATACTGAACCTTTGCTCCCTCCTGTGGGGCCTTGCACTTCAGAGCAGGCACACCACTAGATGGAATGAAGAGGAATGAAGCAGAGAGAATGTTCGTACTTAATAGTATGCACCCAGCCTGAGAGCATTTTATGGTTCAGGCTCACAGGCTGTCTAAGGTACCCACAGAAGGATACACAAAGTTGTATACACTTGTAGCGGGCAAATGTGTCCCCACAATATAGGTAAGATTTAGGTTCTGAGTAAGCAGCTACACTTAGAGAAACAGCATCTATCACGTGGTTGGTGCTCTATCAATATTGGAATTGAACTAGAGGGGAATTTTTCTCCCTGCAATGGAACCTTTAGATATAGCTTATTATAATCGTTAGGCCATCTTAATAATTCAAATGAACATGGTCAAATAAGATCTATACACCTATTTTGTATAACGTGATGGATTATATTGTACTCATCATGTAATGTGCCTATAATTGATTAATTCATTTCATGACAATGGTACTGAGTGTGGCCATAGGCAAATCCCTTGACCTCTCTGTAAAATTGTGATTTCATAACTGCAGAATGAATTACCTGACTAGATCAGTGTTTATACAGGCTGGTTGGAGGACCCTCTGCATTGGATTCAATTGGGATATACTTGTTATGAATGCAGGCTCTGGGTGCCCACCCCAGGCTTACTGAATCAGAAGCGTGGGTGGGAGATGAGAGTGGGGAGTTTCCAGGTGTTTCTTAAGTATAGTAAAACTTGAGAGGCCCACTGGACATGATGATTTCTGAGGTCTGGGATATTTTCCAGCTCTACCTTCTTTATTATTGAAATGAAGCCATGTTTTCATAGGTGGAGGCCTTAATCTGTTCTTTTATACAGGGACCGTCTTACTAAAAATGATGTAGTTGGAACAACGTACCTACACCTCTCTAAAATTGCTGCCTCTGGTGGGGAAGTGGAAGGTAAGTCACTTAGCAGATTTGGAACCAGATAAAATACAGAACTTCTGGAGAAAGAATGGACTGAGGTAGCCACCTGGCGATAGACTCGGTTTCTTAAAAGCCACATGTGAACCATTTCTGTGATGTTTTGGTGATGGCCAGTAAACAATTAATAATTGAAGCAACTCACAGTTTGAGGATTTTAGCTCTCTTGCTCCCATCCCAAACCTCTTTCCCAGTAGCTGTTTTATAAATTTTTGAATGTCAATACAGAGTGCCAGCACCTTATTTTTTGGAGTGGCATTGACACAGGTCCACCCAAATGCAACATAATATTCTCTTCTCAACAGAATTCCTTGCAGGAACAATGAGGGCAGATGCCAATAAACCATGTAATCTCCACTCCCTAAAATAATGTGTATTTTGTTTTTATTCTCACAAGCATTGGCAGCCAATACACTCTTCTTTCTGTTGTTTTCTGTACTTGAGAATTGCTTGCCTATACCTGGCATTATGGTTCTGTGCATATCCCAGAACTTGTAATGGGGAACGAAAGAAAGAGGTTAAGATGATAAGAGAAAAAACTTAATGTTAATACATTAACACCAGCAACAGTTTTTGTTACCAAAACAAAAATTCTTGTAAGTGCCAACATATTAAATATATTGAGAGATTATATGTATTTTAAAAAGTGAGAGAATTTGGGACAAAATTTTGTCTTGGGAAACTCAAGGTCCCTCTCATCTTTAATTTGTTTAACGTGTTTTATAGGTTTTGAAAAAAACATTGTTAATCCAAGCAATAGACAACATTAATAAGAACCTGGTTATACTAGATATTAGAGATATGGTGAAGAAGATATAGATTTCCTCCCCCAAGAAGCAAAAAAAGGAAGGCAATTAGAAATTCCAAAAAAAACAAAGAGGCAAACAAAGAAGTTATACACACACACACACACACACACACACACGCGCGCGCGCACGCACATATATATAAAGTCCTGTGTGGCATTATTTTAAGCAAATGGTAGAAGATAGGAAAGAGATTCCATCTGAACATTCTCTGCTGAGTAGTGGAGGTATGATACTGAAGCTGCAATGAAGGAAATGCAATCACAACCCCTTCCTTTTCTCTGCAGAGAACAATATTTATACGGTTGCTAGAATGTAAGCATGATTTATTGTTTTTGGATTTTTTTTTTCTGTTGCCCGGGCTAGGGTGCCATGGCATCAGCCTAGCTCACAGCAACCTCAAACTCCTGGGCTCAAGCAATCCTGCCTCAGCCTCCCGAGTAGCTGGGACTACAGGCATGCGCCACCATGCTCGGCTCATTTTTTCTATATATTTTTTAGTTGGCCAATTAATTTCTTTCCATTTATAGTAGAGACGGGGTCTTGCTCTTGCTCAGGCTGGTTTCGAACTCCTGACCTTGAGCGATCCTCCCGCCTCAGCCTCCCAGAGTGCTAGGATTACAGGCGTGAGCCACTGCCTCTGGCCCCTTCTACCTTTTCATATCTTCCATATTCAGTATATAATACTATCATAATGGGGGAAACTTTAAAAGAAACAACAGCATTTCCTGGCTGGGCATGGTGGCTCAGGCCTGTAATCCTAGCACTTTGGGAGGCTGAAGCAGGAGGATAGATTGAGGTCAGGATTTCAAGACCAGCCTGAGCAAGAGCAAGATCCCGTCTCTACTAAAAAAAAAAATTTAAAAAAAGAAAAAAGGAAAAATACCACAGCATTTCCTACCACCTCTAGTGGGACATAGAGTTCCTATCAAACAGGACCTGACACATATGACTCCCTCAAAAAACGCAGTTATGTACCAATACCTGAGTTTGGAAGGTGGTTGCCTCTCTTCTAGAAGGTTGCAGCCTGTCCCGTCTGCACAAGGCGTCACCACGGCTCCGCCTCCAGAGATGCCATCCTGGGTCTGCAGGGCAGGTTCAGCTTCTGCCCCTCAGGACTCCGTCTCACCTCTGGCCACTGACACTCTGCCCCATGGGCCTTTTCTGGGGCTCCCACCCCTCATTCCCACCGGTCCACCTTGGGCACTG
>CAUYPO010024919.1:0-38701 GCA_963574435.1 Cheirogaleus major | reverse complement strand
CTCCATGGTATACATATACCATATTTTATTAATCCACTCATGTATTTATGAGCATTGGATTGTTTCCACATCTTTGTAATTGTGAATTCTGCTGCTATAAACATTTGAGTGCAGATGTCTTTTTTATAGAATGTCTTTTTATATCCATAAATGCCTATATCCAAAAGACAGAAAGATCACAAATCAACAATCTAATGAATCATCTCAAAGAACTGGAAAAGGATGAGCAAACCAACCTCAAATTAAGCAGAAGAAAATAAATAACAAAGATCATAGTAGAACTAAATGAATTTTATAACAAAAAATATACAGAAGATTAAGAAAACAAAAAGTTGGTTCTTTGAAAAAACAATATTGGCATGCCTGTTGCTAGATTAATAAAAAGCAGAAAAGAAAGGAATATAATAAGCTCAATCAGGAATGAAAAAGGAGAAATTACAACTGATAACAGAAATACAAAATATCATCTATGAACAATATAAGAACCTCTATTCACATAAACTTAAAAACATGGAGGAAATGGCAAATTCTTAGAAACACACATCCTCCCTAGGCTCAGTCAGGGAGAAACAGATCAATATGAAGAGGCAATAAAAAACTCTCCTTAAAAAAATTCCAGGACCAGATGGTTTTACACCCGAATTTTACCTGACATACAAAGAAGAACTGGTGCCTATCCTGCAGAAATTATTCCACAACATCAAGAAGGAAGGAATCCTCCCCAACACGTTTTATGAAACCAACATCACCCAGATACCAAAACCAGGAAAGGATAAAACAAAAGAAAGAAAGTTATAGACCAACATCCCTTATGAATATAGATTCAAAAATTTTCAACAACATCCTAGCAAACTGAATTCAGATGCTTAACAAAACAATAATCCATCACGACCAAGTGGGCTTCATACCAGAGATGTGAGGATGGTTCAATATACACAAATCTATAAATGTAATTCACAACATAAACAGTGGTAAAAACAAAGACAATGATCCTCTCAATAGACACAGAAAAAGCATTCAACAAAATTCAGCACTCTTTTGTGATAAGAACTCTTAACAAAATAGGCATAGACAGGACTTACCTAAAAATGATACAAGCCATATATGACAAATCCACAGCCAACATC
Organism: Cheirogaleus major; assembly: GCA_963574435.1. Taxonomy (NCBI): domain Eukaryota; kingdom Metazoa; phylum Chordata; class Mammalia; order Primates; family Cheirogaleidae; genus Cheirogaleus; species Cheirogaleus major. Next base: position 37,574 of record CAUYPO010024919.1, on the reverse strand, counting down.
ATACTGAATGGGGAAAAATTGAAATCATTCTTGCTTAGAGCTGGAACCAGACAAGGTTGCCATTTATCACTGCTTCTATTCAACATAGTACTAGAAGTCCTAGCCAAAGCAATCAGACAAGAGAACAAAATCAAGGGCATCCAAATGCGGGCAGAAGAGGTCAAACTATTGCTCTTTGCTGATGATACTATCTTACATCTAAAAAACCCCAAAGATTCTGCCATGAGACTACTGGAATTCATAAACAAATCCAGCAAAGTCTCAGGTTACAAAATCAACGTACAGAAATCAGTAGCATTCCTATATGCCAACAACAGTCAAACTGAGAACCAAATCAAAGATTCAATACCGTTCACAATAGCAACAAAGAAAACAAAATACCTAGGATTATATTTAACTAAGGAGGTGAAAGACCTCTACAGGGAGAACTATGAAACACTGAGGAAGGAAATAGCAGAGGATATAAACAGGTGGAAAACAATAACATGCTCATGGGTCAGCAGAATCAACATTGTTAAAATGTCTATACTACCCAAAGTGATCTACAGATTCAATGCAATCCCTGTTAAAATGCCAACTTAATTTTCTTCAGGTTTTAAACAAATAATTCTATGCTTCATATGGAAACAGAGAAAATCCCATATAGCAAAAGCAATCTTAAGCAAAAAGAACTAATTGGGAGGCATCAATTTACTAGACCTCAAACTATACTACAAGGCTATAGTAACTAAACAGCATGTTATTGGTACAAGAACAGAGACATAGGCCAATGGAACAGAACTGAAAACCCAGATCTGTTTAAGTCTTTAATCCATTTTGAGTTAGTTGAATTTTGTATATGGAGTGACATAAGGGTCTATTTATTTTCTTCTGCACGTGGATATCTAAGTTTCCCAGCACCGTTTTCTGAAGAGTCTATCCTTTCTTCATTGTGTATGTATTCTTGGCAACTTTATCTAAAATTATTTGACTTTGTATGTGTGGATTTATATCTGGCCTCTCAACTCTGTTTCATTGGCCTTTATATCAGTATTTCTGACAGTGCCATGCTGTTTTGATTACCACAGCTTCATAATATATTTTCAAATCAGTAGGTGTGATGCCTTCAGTTTTATTCTTCTTGCTCAAGATTGCTCTGGTTGTATTAGGTCTTTTTGTGATTTCATATGAATTTTAGGATTATTTTATTTATTTCTATGAATATATGATTAGGATTTTGATAGAGATAACATTGAATCTATAGATTATTATGGGCAGTATAGACATTTTAACAAAATTAAGTCTTCTATTCCATAAAAATGGTATGTCTTTTCTATAACTGTGTATTGTTTAATTTCTTTCATTAATGTTTTATAATTTTCAGTGTATAAGTCATTCACCTCTTTGGTTAAGTTTATTTCTAAGTGTCTTATTCTTTTTGGTATTATAATTGGAATTGTTTTTAGATAGTTTGTTGTTTCTGTATAGAAATACCATTGATTTTTGTATGTTGATTTTGTATCCTACAACTTTACTGAAATTGCTTATCAGTTCTAATAGCTTTTTAATTTACAGTTATTGATGACCAGTGTCAATCCTTTGGGGATGGAAAAGATACTTGGGAATATTTCTGTATTCTTAAATTTGTTAAGTCTTTTTTGTGTCCTAACTTGTGATCCATCCCAGAAATAGTTCTATGTGCTCTTGGGGAGAATGTGTTTTTCTGCTGTTGAGTGGAAAGTTCTCTTTATATCGATTAAGTCCATTTATTCTATAGTATTATTCAAGCCAGCTCTTTTTATTACTAATTTTCCATTTGAAGATTCTATTCATTATTGAATTTGGGGTATTGAACTCTCCTACTATTATTGTATTGTTTTCAATTTCTGATTTCCAATATGTCAATATTTTCTTTATATATTTCCAATATGTCAATATTTCTTTATATATCTGATGTTGGGTATGTCTATATTTATATTTGATATATCATCTCTCTGAATTGACCCTTTTATCATCATGTAATAGCATCTTTTCTCTTGAGCAATAGTTTTTTATTTAAAGTCTATTTTGTCTAATATAGATATAGCCAACTTGTTTTCTTTTGGCTTCCACTTGCATGAATTATTTATTTCAGGCTCCTCAATTTCAGCTATGTGTGTCCTTAAATTTAAAGTATGTCTATTTTAGATGGTAGATCATTAGATCTTATTATTTTATCCATTTAGCCATTCCATGTCTTTTGATTAGGGACCTTAATCCATTTACACTTAAAATAATTATTGATGAGTGAGGACTTACTATTGCCATTTTACTCATTGTTTTCTGTCTGTTTTGTAGTGGGTTTTGTTCCTCTCTTTTTCTTTTACTGCTTTGTTATTTGATAATTTTATACGGATTTGCTATGAATCCTTTTCCTTACTCTTTTATATATCAATTACATATTTTTTCTTAGTGATTACCTTGAGGATTGCATAAAATATATTGTAGGTGTAACCATCTTTTTAAAGTTGATAACAACCTAACATCAATCATATACAAAAACTCTGCATTTTTCCTCCTCTCACACACACACTTTCTGTTCTTAAAGTCAAAGTTCTTTTATATTGTGTAAACATTAATAGATGTTTTTCTTTAAAATTTTATATTGGTGTTAGGGGCAATTTATGGATCACCATTACAGTGTTACACTATTCTAATTTGTCTTATATATAAGATAATATATAAATTTACCAGCTTTCTTCTCTCCTTTTAAAGAAGCAACTCAAGTTTCTTAAGCCATTTTTACTGTCCTTTTTTGAAGAAATGTGACATAAATCTATAGTTTCTTAATATATGGAGCCCAGAACTGAATATGGGAGATCAAATATAACCAAACCAATAAAAATAATGAAGGATTCATATATATGTCATACTTTAGCAACTATACATTTCTATAAGTGCTGCCCAAATACACTAACATTTTTGACTTTTACATGTAGTCATATAAACAAATGAATCAACTTTAACTTGTCATTAACAATTTTAAGTTCATTTGTAAACTTTTATATTTTCTGAAATAAGCCGTATTTATTTGTCATATTAATTAAGTTGTAAAATAGGTGGCAAATGAATACTGCTTACAGCATGGTAGTCATGCCCAGAAATAATGATCAATTTATCTTGCAAAGAGAGGTTCATGTTATTTGAGAATTACCTATAAGCTAGTCACTTTGCTAAATACCCTCATATATTTATTCCACACTTTAGAATAGCAAAATTAGTGTAATTATTCTCATTTCTAAAACCAGATGAAGATGAAACTTAAAGAAATTTAGCTTAATGTGTTAAAGGTAGTAAGTAGTGTAATGAAATTTAAATTTAGGTCTATGTGACTCCAAAATGCATGCTTATTATATTATGTTACTAAAGAAAAAGATTTGAGGTCAGGAATAATAAACTTTAATACTACAGATTGAGTATCCCTTATCTGAAATGCTTGGGGATAAAATACATTTATATTTCATATATAACTTATACACATAGCCTGAAGTTAATTTTATATAACATTTTTAATAATTTTATACATAAAAGAAAGTTTTAGCTCTGTTTTGGCTGTTACCTGTCACATAAAGTCAAGTGTAGTATTTTCCATTTATGGTGTCATGTCGGTACTCAAAAAGCATCAGATTTAGGAGAATTTCTGATTTTATATTTTCGGATTTGGAATGTTCAACTTATGTTAAATTTGTTAAATTTTCTATGGCCAAATGTGGCTATGTTTTTATTACAAAGTAGTCAAGTTAAATACCTTACACAAACATTGGTACATAATTTTAATAACTCACTTTTTAAAGTTCAGTTTTTTCTACATTAAACATACTATTTGAGTGAAACACTGTAAAGGAAGATAAACTGGAACTCATGTTTAACGTTATTTTTTAAAATACATTTGCAAACCATATGTTAGCTAAGGAATTTGTCCATTAAGATAGGTATAATGTTGTTTAAACTCTATTCCAGTTACTTCAGTTAAGTCTTATGCTTTCCTCAAATTTTTAAAAATTCCCAGGGTTACACATATGCTTGATATATAGAAAGTACTTAGTATATAACTGTTAAATGAATGAATCATTCACTTCTGGATTTGAACTCCTTCTTTTGGAAGATTCATTCAGTATAACCCCCAGCTATTGCCATTTCCTGGGTGCATTGCTCTTCCCATTTCATACAGTTTTAACCTAGACTAGCCCTCTTCCCTTAGAGATCCAACACACACAAATACATATGCACACAACAAATACAAAGCAAGCTTTGTTTGTAACTAATATTACTTTGGAACTGAAAGGAAATGTGATATACATCTTAAGAGAACAATCATTTTAAGTCAAATATAAAATACCCATGCTGTTATAGAAATTGGAACACTAACTAAATATTTGATGGTTCCAAGAAATTATACTTTGTTATAGTTGTGGTAATAAAATTGTGCTTAATGTATATATCAAGAGGCTTTGTATTTTACAGATTTATGCTTAGGTATTTATAGATGAAATGATATAATGCTGGAATTTGGCTTAAAATAATCCAACAAGGAGGAGGAAGGAGCAGAGAGTACACAGAGAAAACATGATGGGCCATGTGTTGATAATTGTTAAGGCAAGGAGGTAGGTATATGGGGGATTTATCATACCATTTTCTCTTCTTGTTTAAAATTTTATACCAAAAATATATTTTTTAAATAATCTTTTTCTTCAAAATATAATTTAATAAAATAAAAGATATCTCGTATATTTTATACCCTTGAATTCTAGTTTCCTCATGATTCCTTACTCTATCTCACTGTCTCTCCTTTCTTTTGCCATTACTTCTCTCTCTTTTCTGTCTGTTCTAGTAACAACAACAAAGAAAGACATAATGCTTGTATTTTATTATGAAAAACAACATACAATTTTCCAGCCCTTAAGTCTAAACTCAGACCTCCCTTTAAATATCCAAAGACTTAGTTTCAACTGTAAATAAGAGCTAATATTTAGTACTTATTGTGTTCTAGAGTCTGTCCTAAGTGCTGTTATATTCATTATATCATTTAATTCTCTCTAGGTCTATTACTATATTCCATTTTATTGTTGAAGAAGCTATGGCATAGAGAGATTAAGAAACTTGTCTAAGTCACACAAGAGATAGTAGTGGAACTGCGATTTCAACCCAGGCAAGATGATACTAATTAACTACCATATGGCACTATGCTGTAATTGAAATATTTTTTAGATGGGCAATTAATTCCAAGAGAAAGGCCACCCTCCTCCGGTAGTAGGAATGAAGTGGGGATAGGAATGTTTGGGTTTGGGTTTTCTAGTTACACACTTACTCTATATATAGGCACATGACCTAGGAACATCAACCAATATCACTTATATCTTAATAAATAGCCTATACTTTATTTATAAAACCTCCTTTCAACATTTTCACCTTACATATTTTAAAGTACTCAAGCTTATACTGTATTGTGGTCTTACTTTATATATTAATAATATATTAGGGTACTTTTTGAGTGAGGACTATTTACCAGAATAGACAAGTTTTTGACCTCCATTATATTCAGAACTACTGAAAGAAAACAAGCCCCTTAGGTTATACTATTACATTGCAAAGCTAATTAGTTTGTAATAAAGATAATAAACTCACAAATGTGAAGTGCATGGAGTCATGTTTCATTGAATCAGTTATGCTGTCTGAGCATTGATAACTCAATTCATAGTTAATTACATACTTCAGCTTTTATTTTGTCTATTTTGAAAATGCTTATATGTGTTCATAATTTTAACAGTAATTAAAATGGATTTTTTGGCATTTTATGTAATATCTACAATCTCCAACTACCATCTATGTACTGCAGGAACTACATATATTCATGGATATATCTAGAATATATAACTTATGACAGGACCATACAGGTAAGAAAAGTGATTTATACATGACTCTATTTTAGAGTTTCTGATAGCAATGTCTCTAAAAGAAATGAAATTGAAGACAGATGATTAGTTGATATTTTCAGCAAGTGTAATTTTTGCGATAAAAAATTTTGTAAGTGTTCTTTGCAAAGTTATCATTTTTCCTCATATTTCCCAATGACACTATCCAAGATTCATGCAATGATTTCTGCCTCCATTCTTACTACTTTATCATTAACCTTGACATTCTGATTTAAATTATAGCTAAATTATTGGCATGTCTCCAAAGTGACCAATGATTCCTTGTATGCTTGTCCACTAGTCTATTACTGCTTTTCTCCCTTTATATTTTTTCCTGCTGTGACTAATAATTAGCTATATTCTTATAATAAATTATTATTCCTTCAATTTATGTGAAATTGTTTTCTCTAATTTTCCTCTATCCTTTTTCTATGACTTTTTTGTTGCCATTTTCTCTTCTTGTCATGCAAATACTAGTTACCTTAAAGTTGAAAATTTGACTTGCAGCTTCTAACTGGACTCATATTCTATTTTTTTTTTTTTCTTTTGGGGACAGAGTCTCACTCTGTCCAGACTAGAGTGCAATGGCATCAGCCTTGCTCACAGCAACTCCTCAAACTCCTGGACTAAAATGATCCTCCTGCCTCAGCCTCCCAGATAGCTGGGACTATAGTCATGTGACACCACGTCTGGCTAATTTTTTCTGTTTTTAGTTGTCGGGCTGATTTCTTTCTATTTTTAGTATAGACAGGATCTCACTCTTTCTGAGGCTGGTCTCCAACTCCTGACCTCAAGCGATCCTCCGGCCTCAGCCTCCCAGAGTGCTAGAATTACAGGCATGAGCCACCATGCCAGGCCATGGACTCATATTCATCCAAAATGACCATTCTTCCATTTCAATGGTATTAGCGGTCACCTATTTTTTCTTTTGACTCCAGCATTTAAGTTCTTACTTTTTTGCTCTTTATTGTCACTGGCGTATAAGTAATCTCCTCTTATATATCATGTCATAATCAGAAACTCAATCTAGAGCTAATTATTTTTAAAGTAAACTTTTACAAAACACAACATACACACAAAAAAGTACAAAAATCATAATTGTGTAGTTTAATGAATTTTCATAAATTGAGGATGAGGATTTGTGGAGCATACAGATTGAGAAATACTATATCAGTAGCACACAAGAAGTTCCTATTTTGGTCACTATAGCATTCTTTTGAGACTAATCAATATCCTGACTTCTAACATGATAAATACTTTTGCCTTTATTTGTATTTGATTTAACCCAAACCATTAGGTATATACTCTTATGCAACTACTTCCTTTCACCCACCATTATGCTGTTGAGTATGATTGAAATTTATTCATATTTATCACTAAGTAATATTCCATTGTATGAATATAACAACTTTTTAAATCCATTTTATGGTGGATGGACATTTGGATAGTTTCCAGTTTGGGATGACTATGAAAAGCACTGGTATAAACATATCTGTTGAGTATACAACATTTATGTCATTGCACTACATTTAGTAGTGGAAGTACTGGGTCACAGAACATATATATGTTTAACTTCAATACTACCGAAAATGTTCCTTTATCTTACATCATACATAAAAATCAATTCCAAATGGATAAAAGACTTAAACATAAAACCTGAAGCTGTAAAACTCCTAGAAGAAAACATTGGGGGGGTGGCGGGAAACTTAATGACATTGCTTTTGGCAATGATTTCATGGATATGACACCAAAAGTATAGGGAATAAAAACAAAAATAAACAAGTGGGCCATGTTGAACTAAAGAGCCTCTGCACAACAACAGAAATAATCAACAGAGTGAAAACACAACCTGTGTAATGAAAGAAAATATTTGCAAACTACATCTGATGAGGGGTTAATGTCCAAATATATAAGAAACTTTTACAACTCAATATTTAAAAAAAACTAGTAACCCATTAAAAATGATCTAAGAACTTGAAGAAACATTTCTCCAAAGACATATAAATGGTCAACAGGTACAGATAAAGGTGCTCAACATTACTAATTGTCAGGGAATTACAAATCAAAACCACAATGAGATAATTTTGTGGATGCCAGCAAGTTGGTGGATTAGGAGGTTCCATCTCTTGCACATCAACAAAAACAATAATTGAACAAGAGCCCACTGGCAAAAATAGCTCTGAGAGAGGTCTGGAGTTCAGTGAAAAAGCTGCAGCAACACACTGAAGCACAAAATCCGAAGATGAACATATAGAGAAGCATAAGAAGCATTTTGCCCGTCTCACCTCATAACTCAGTGCAGGTTGGCCTCAAAACCTGCTTCACTACAACCTCCTCACAAAAGACAAAAAGGAGGACTCCAGCAGGGGAGGTTGAATTCCATTACATGTATATATTGTATAGTGGTAAATTCTGGAAGATTTATGAGGAATAAAAATGTTTGTTTGTAAACATTTTGAGTTTGAGTTGAATGTAATAATTGAAAGTAGAAATGGAAATACATCTCTAGCTTTGAGAAGTGGCATCTAGGATAGAGAATGTGAGGTGGAAGATCTCAATGTGTATTAAACAATTATAACCTGAATGCTAAATGAGGTTGTTTACAGAGGGAGTATATATTGTGAAGAAAAGAGGGCTGAGTTCAGAGCCGTGTTTCCACTGAAAAGATCGACACCATTCTAGGAAATGCCAACACTAACAAGTGAGCTGAAGAAGAATACCCAGCAAAAACAGCTGAAAATAAAAAAAATAATAATTTAGGAGTGTTAGGGGAAAAAAAAGATCATGCTAAAAAGAGAACGGTCTATGCAAATATGAATATAGCAAGAGTTAGTACTCTTTTAATGAGTATGTGAAGTAAAATTAAGGAGTTAAGACAGTCTCCTGGATAAGAAAAAAAAATAAGGAAATGCCTGCTTGTGGATAAAGATAATTGAAGCAAATCCATAAACTTAAGAGAATATGACAGTTGAGATGAACAGTAAGAAAATATGAGTCTAGTCGCCATGCATAAATTGCATTTCCACAAGAGATCTTGATAGAGATGGATTCTTGTTGGTGTGTATTGCTATTGTCTGGTCTAGGCCTTCTTAAGTTGCTGGCTTGTTATCTTAAGGTATGAAATTTCTGCATGCTCCAGAAATCCCTAAGGTTGTTCTAAAATTCATCATTGTAAAACCTAGCTGCAACATTTCACTCATCTGCTCAAAGATCATTTAGCCTCAGTATATGGCTGCTCAGTCTAGCTCTGCTTCCAGAACTTGCCTTTTACTTGGCTCCAACACAGCCTAGTATTTCACCCAGAACAGTCACCTGAGTGTACCTTCCATGTGAACTTCCATATGCTTTACTGTCTCAAAATGCTCTTGCTCTTTTCTCTATCAGCACATATATTTTTTAATAAACTGTATTTTAAGAATAATTTTACGGTTATAGAAAAACTGGGTGGGATGCAGAGAGAGTTCCCATATACTCCCTCTACACTCCATGTACAGTTTCCCCCATTATTAATATCTTTTATTAGTTACAACTGTTGAGCCAATACATTATTCTTAACTAATGTCCATACTTTTACATTGTTTCACTTGTGTGTTATATGTTCTATGGGTTTTGATAATTGCATAATGACATATATACACAATTACAGTTTCAGACAGAATAATTTCACTGGCCCAAGTATCCCCTGTGCTCTGCCTATTCATCCCTCCCTCCATCTTGGCAATCACTGATTTTTAAACTGTCTTCATAGGTTTCCTTTCACAGAATGTCACATAATTGGAGTAATACAGTATGGAGTCTTTTCAGATTTGCTTCATATGCTTATCAATATGCATTTAAGGTTCCTCTATGTCTTGTCATGACTTGATAGTTCATTTCTTTTTATTGCTAAATAATAATCCATTGTATGGATACAGCATAGTTTGTTTGTCAATTTATCTATTAAAGGATATTTCAGTTGCTTCCAAGTTTTGGAAAGTATGGATAAATCTACTATAAACACTTGATGGAAGTATTTGTGTGTACAAAAGTTTTCAACTCATTTCAGTAAATACCAAGAAGCATGATTGCTGAATCATATGTTAAAAATATGTTTAGCTTGGTAAAAAACGATCAAAGTGTTTTCTAAAATGGCTGTACGATTTCACTTTCCCACCAGTATTGAATGAATGTTGCTCCTGCTCCACACCCTCACCAGCATTTGGTATTCTTAGTGTTTGAATTTTGGTCATTGTAATAGATGTATAGTGGTAACTCATTATAGCTTTAATTTGCAATTGCCTAATGACATATGATGTTGAGCATCTTTTCATGTAATTGTTTACAAATTATATATCCTCTTTGATGAAGTATCTGTTCAGATCTTTTGTTCATTTTTTAATTGAGTGGTTTATTTTCTTTTGGTTGAGTTTTAAGGGTTCTTTGTATATTTTCAACACCAGTACCTTAACAAATATGTGTTTTGCAAAGATTTTTTCTGAGCCTGTGGTCTGTCTTCCCATTCCCCTAAAAGTGACTTTCTCAGGGCAGTTTTTAATTTTAATGAAGCCCAACTTATCAATGTTTTCTTTTGTGTGGTGCTTTTGCTGTTGTATTTAAAAAGTCTTCACTTTACCCAAGATCACCTAGATTTTCACCTGTATTATCTTCTATGAAGTTTATCATTTAGGGTTATAACCCATTTTTAATTAATTATTGTGAAAGGTATAAAGCCTTTGTCTAGATTCTTTTTTTTTCTGCATGTGAATGTCTAGTTATTCCAGCACCATTTGTTGAAAAAACTATTTTTGCTCCATTATATGGAGAAAAAACTCCTTTGCTCCTTTTTCAAAGATCAATTGACTCTATTTGTGTGAGTCTATGTATGAGCTCTCTGTTCTGCTCCATTGATCTCTTTGTCTATTCTTTCACCAACTACTCTGTCTTGATTATTGTAGTTTTATAGTAAGTCTTCAATTCAGGTAGTGTCAGCCCTCCAACTTTGTTCTTTTCCTTAAATATTGAGTTGACCATTCTGGGTCTTTTCCTTTCCATATGAACTTTAGAATTAGTTTGCCAACATACAACAATTTGCTGAGACTTGATTTGGATTGTATTCAATGTATCAATCAAGTTGGGAAAACTAATATCTTGACAATACCAACACATCTGTTATCATTGCATCACTGCAAGTGTCAACTCAAAATTTACCCACTTTGTAAACCCGGAGAAGCATGGAATACTAGAAAATTTCTAATATTATAGTCAAAAAAATAGAAATAATGTTCCAGATTCACCACTTGCATTCATTAGTATGACTTTAAGCACATTACTTATCCTCTTTGAACATATCAATTATCCTCTATGAAGCTCTGTTTTCTTATTTGTAAATTATCTATAACGGGGAATATTAACCAATGTTATTGTTTTCCACTTCTTTTCACACCCTTTCATTCTACATTACCTGCAACTATTTTATTGTATTTTTTCATTGCCTCAAAGGAATGGTAAAGCAAAAGGAAAAGATAGAAAGCAGAAAAAGAAATTGCCAATCTTTGGTTGATATTTTCCACATTATAAGCCACTGTGGAAATCTAGAAAGGGAAATTGGGGGCTAAACATACTACTAAACTAACAACATTAAAAATAATTAATTTCCCCAGTTGAGAAAGTGCATTGGACTTAGTAGTGCAGGTGAGGTGGAAAGGGAAAAGAAAGAATAAAGAGAGAAAAAGATATGTGTGTATGTGTGTTTGTATGTGTGTGGGGCGGGGAGAGAGAGATTAAGATTTATTTAAGATAGCCAAAAAGGACAAGCAGGTATTCTTTTTCCCTTCCTGTTTTCTATGCTCCCGAGCAGCTAAAGCATGTTGCAAAAACCAGACCAGGTACATCTTGTTGGACTTCTGTCTAGGACTTCAATATCAAGAAAGCAGCAAAAGTTGCAAGACTGTGAGAATATATTTATTGCACCATTAACAGAGTCAAAGATTTAGTGGCAGGGGCAACTGTAGCAACATCCTAAGTGAATGATCCTCTGGTGTAATTTTAGCTAGATTCTTAGCGATATTTTCCTCTGATCTGTTATCAAGCATTACTATCTAGCCAGCCCATTTATCCTGTGGGCTTACAGGTATCTTAATAATAAATCCATTTTCTCTTTAAAAAGCCTAAATTGGCACCAGTTACTAAATCTTACTGTCACAAAAACTGGTACCGAGACTCTTAGAGAAATGGAAGAAATCTAGGATGTGTTATCTATCTTAGATGAAATTAAAGTCAGTGAAAATCTATGAGTATTCAGTAATTAGTACATTTTACATGTGAAGGAAAAACCATGAACTAAATGGTCACCTAGGTTTACCTGAAGACAAGACTATGGGGCTATAGTTATAGCTGGATAAAAGAATATGTTATGGACCGAATTGTGTACTCCAAGAAAAGATATGTCGAAGTACTTACTCCCAACCCCTCAGAATATGAACATTTTTAGAAATAGGCTTATTGCATATGGAATTAGGTAAGCCAAGATGAGGTCATACTACAGGACGGTGGACCCCTTGTCCAATATGACTGATGTCCTTATAAGAAGACAGCCATGTGAAGACAGTGACACACATGGGGAGAATGCCATGCAAGGATGAAGGCAGAGCAGAGATTGGATTTTTCTAGCTGTTAAGTCAAAGAATACGGAAGATCATCCACAAATCACCAGAAGCTAAGAAGAAGCAAGGAAGGATTCTATACACATTTCAGCAGGAGCATACCCTGCCAACACCTTGATTTTGGAATTCTGGCCTCCAGACTGTGGTACAATAAATTTGTGTTGTGTTCAGCCATTTGGATTCATGATATTTTGTTGTGGAAGCCCTAGGAAGCTAATACAGAATATTTTTTTAAAAAATGAGAAAATCAAGACCTGTGGAGCATTGTGGTTGCTCTTTATCACTGTTTGACAGATTAAGTACAAAATCAAATTTATAGGTTTTTAGCTCAAGTAATGTACTTAAATCTAGGGATTTTCCATGATGGTGTTAAAACATCTACTATTAATCCTATAGTCACAAACAGGTAACTAAAAACAAAATGAAACAATTAATCCGATAAGTTGCTGATTTATAGTGACAGTATCATTTTGTATAAGATATGGTATTGCTTTGAAAAAACTGGGATCCTGAAAACTGAAAAGTATATGCTTGAACATCTGGATAGCATGGAATACTCTAGAATATTTCCTCATCAATCTAAGCACTGCCTTGTCTGAAAAGTTATTCTTCCCTTGTTTCAAAAACTTATAAGAAAGGAACACTGTTCATTCTCAACCCTTGCCCTCATCCCTATATTTCATTGACTTCAGAGATATAACTAGGATTCCAGCATGACTAAGGTGGGATTGGGAACAATAGTAAAATCACACCAAGGTTAAATGGCTTATGTGCTAAAATAATCTAAGAATTTGCTATTTTTTAAAGACATTTGTAATATGAGAAATAAATTAAAGAGGAGCTTTAGTCATATTGAAAAGCATTCAGTGGCCATTCTTTGCAGCCCTTACATCAGCATCAGAAGATTCTAAACTCATGTTATTTCATTTCCTATTCTTGAAGGAGGCACTCACCAATTGAAAAGATCCCCACATTTCTTCTTGCCCTATGAAGAAGGATTATTATGATGGGTATAGCAAAGAGAAAATTTCTAGAACTCACTCTTTCTACCAAAATGATAAATCTGATGATATGTCCATGTCACTGGAAAATAACAGAAATGAGTAGCACCATTGAGACTTGAAAGGTGAATTTACCTTGAATGTTTTACCAAATTATTTCAATGACTGTTTGAAAAGGACAGTACATTTTTATAAGCTTAATTAGGAAGTAACTGAAAATTATAATTACTCTTCCAAATGTAGTCCCATTACTAGAACAATTTAATTCAGTTTAGGAATCCTTCATATGCATTAGGAAAACATATGAATGAGAAAGAGTTAGAAACAAATCTTATTTTAAAAAAAAGAAAAAAGAGCTGGAACCCATTCTACTAAGTGAAGTATCCCAAGAATGGAAAAATAAGCACCACATGTACTCACCAGAAAATTGGTTTCAATGATCAACACCTAAGTGCACATATAAGAATAACATTTATCGGGCATTGGGCAGATGGAAGGAGGAAGGAAAGGATGGGTATATACATACATAGTAAGTGCAATGCACACCATCTGGGGGATGGACACGCTTGAAGCTCTGACTGAGGGGGGAACAAGGGCAATATATGTAACCTAAACATTTGTACCCCCATAATATGCAGAAATAATTTTTTAAAAATTTTTAAAAGAATAATGAATATAAATATATTTATTACCACTGAACTAGATGCTTAAAAATGGTAAAGATGATAATTTCATATGCATATTTTACCTCAATAAAAAGAAATCCTACAATAAATATATGTTTCAGGTCTTTGGCATGTTAGGACATCCACCCCAAAATGAAGGTTAAGTTGTTGTACTCTCACTCTCTACAATTAAGAAAGAGAAAATATTTGGTGAACATTTTTGTATTTTCCAACAACACAAACTACATTTGATAACCCATGAAAATCTACTTAAAGTTATCCTAAAAACCTCCAGTCATTTACTTGCTTTCCCCTCCCCCAAAGAAGGCTGTCTAATAGACACAGGCTAGGGCGAAAGCAGCTCTGCCTCTAGGCACTTAAGATGTGATGGAAGTCAGTGGTTCTCAAAGATCTCTGGTATATCAGAAAGTTGTATGGTGCCAGTGCTAAGGCCACCAGGGTCTCTCCTAAGGCTTTGAAACAAAGTTATATGCTCTTTTGCAAATCAAAAAGTAGTTTTTGATTTGCTGAGTAACCCTAAGTTACCTGAGTAACCTGAGCAATTTACTGCAGAACAACAGGTAACCATTAAACCCAAGCCTATAGTCATGAATTGGACAATACCATATGCATGAAGACATATGTTTTAGTTGTGCAAAATACTACTTTATTAAAAAGTAGAAATAGTACATATGGAACAAGTCCCAGTCTGGTGCAGAAAGTATACATGAGTTGCATTGGACTACCAAAGTCCATATTCCAGCTATTATTTAAGATTCCATCAACACAAATTAGTGGGCCCATGAAGATTCTCTGTGACTAGTTGCCCAGAGAAGAATCAAACTTTATTTTCACATGACTTTGCATAGAATGCTGGAATCACCCATTCAGATGTGGACTTCTGTGTTATTATATTAATACTTCTACTAATGGTGAAGAAGGTAATTACACCACTAGGAAGAACTTCAAGGTGGACATCTGATTATTCACTTTGCTTATAAAAAGAAATGGCCTGTGGTTATGTGCTGCATTGGCCCACAGTCAGTGATTAATGTTTTGGCTAGACACTTAGGCATTTTTAAGAAGTCATATTAGAAGATTGACAATTTACATGCTGGTTTGGAAAAAGTGACTGTGTGTGGATCACTCAAAATTTAGGCCATATGTTTATGCTCAATGATAGGTTACATTTCATATGGGGATCATAATCATCAAATGTAAAGACAAGCCACTCTGTGCATGTTCATCACCATGCTTTCTCAGTCACTGTAGTGTATTCTCAGTGAGATCATGGAAATCCATCCCTAGTGATAGGAATAGAATCTATGGATGGGTCCACACAATGGACATCCCCTTATTAATAAAACAAATCACTAATACTAAGTGCCCAATTTTTCCTTGGTGGCCATAAACAATGTAGTCCCCATAAGGATGCTCAAAAATTACATGCTGGAAGAGCCGTATAGCTACTTGACAGCAGATTAATTACATTAGAACTCTGAACTTTGGACAAACATTTTTTTCCACTGGAATAGATACTTATTCAAGTTGTATAATAGAATTTCACTCCTTACCTATTATTATTCTTTTATAACAACTAAGCCTAGACCAACTAAATGCCTTATATATAATTATAGTATAATATATAACATTGATTCTAAGAAAGCAACTCTCCAGTGTAAGAAGTTAGGCAATGTTTTTATGCTCAAGGTTTCGCCATGTACCATATCACATGAAAAGTGGCTGATCTTAGAAAGAGACGGAGTTAGTTACAGTACCAGCCATTATAGTGCTAAATACGCAGTACTGCACACTCTAAGCCAGTAACTAATGTGTGGTGCTGTTTCTCTCACAACTCTAATAGAATTAAGTGGTATAAGTGGGAATAATGAACTATATAATACACCTAGATACTTACTTACATTATTTTCTTCTCAAACCTGCTGCTTAAGAAGTTGTATGCCCAAGGAGGGTATGCCTCCTCCAAGAGACACATCAGTGGTACCACTGAATTGGAAACAGAGATTAATTGCTCATATGGCTCTTCATGCCATTGAGTGAAACAGGAGGAAAAAAATAGATTGTTGCATTTGGTCTAATAATTCATTTTGACTATAAAAAGGAAATATGTGTCTTAATACAACAGGAACAGAAAGCAATATAGATGGAACCCAAGTAATCCCTAAGACTTCTCCTTGTACTAACATGTACAGTGTTACAATTTAATGGAACACTATATTGACCCTATACAGACAGAACTACAAAAGGTCAGATTCCTCATGAATATGGATAAAGAATCCTGCCAGCTGTGATGTTGCCTGAAGTAAAAAGGAGCATAAAATGTGTAGTGAAGGAGAAAAATTCTAAATATCAGCCGAGTCCAGAGAAGAAAATGTTTGTGTATGTACCATGTACGTTTTCAGCACTGTGAACAGCTTCTGCTGTCTTCTAGGTTACTTATCTTTATTCCTTGACCACATTTACTTTAGCCTGAATTGTTCAAACTGCTTTTCAACTTGTCTTTCTGTCTCCAGGCTTCCCTATCAATAAATTACCAAATTTTGAATATTTAAATGTTTATTCTTCATTTATTTACATCACCATGTAGTGATCATTTTGTATGATACATTTATTTAAATATTTTATAAAATTATCTGTATAATGTATTCTTTCTCATATAATAAGTTTCTGCAGAAAAGATGACATTTTAATACTAATTTTGTGTCTCTATAATATGCAAAATAAATATATAATAAATGATGGTCAAAATTGAATAAATCAGTAAAACTTATTTTGTAGATTCAAAGAGTAAAATTAAGATCCATGAAAATCTAAGAAAGAGATAATATCTGTAATAGAAAGTGTCCAAAAATACAAATCGAAACAGCTTTTTGTGTTATCCATAGAAAAGGATGCTTTATTTATACATTTACAGACTATTCACTGCTTTTATTCAAATACTCAAGTATAGTTAAAAATTTTATTTTAAATCTCTTCTTTACAGAGAACTGAGCAGTCTGCCTTTGCAAAGTTAAATGCTTTGACAATTGAACAATATTCAAGTGAACAAGTTCATTTTGATAATTGTCTTCCCCAAATCATTTATTAATAGGAAGCATTTGCATTTACATCTCTCAAACAGGAAAAAATAAGTTGACGGTCCTTAAATTGTGAAGTTTTCAGCTTCTATTTTTTTTTTTTTGCTGAATTTATGTTTGCTTGATTATTTTGTTTTAGGATAAAGTGACATTGATAGATTCAGTCAAACCTAAAACAATGTCTTATTGGTGAATATCAAATTGTTATACTAACATATCTTCCTTCTTTATCATTTTTAAAGATCAGTAGTGCAAATAAGTGACAATATATTTTGACTGACTCATCCACTGAAGAAAGATCATCATCTCTGAGTCTAGAGTTGTGTTAATACACATTTAAAAGATATAGTATACAAAAATGAAGTTCAGTGCTTCAACTCCCTAATCAACCATTGTCTGTTAAGAGAAATGCAACTTATTATAAGTACTGCAAAGGAAGTACACTTTAAAATATTCTGAAAATAAAAGGCAATGTTCTTGAATATAGTACAGTAGATATAATCAAACTCATGCATTGAGGTAAAAAAGTTAAACATCATGTTATTAGAATGTAAGTACTTTATTATTATGATTATTATTATTACTACAGTAATAAAATATTCAGAAATTAGTATAGTCTCTAATTCTTAAAGGGATTCAATATGTTTTTGGTGAATAAATGAATAT
Source organism: Cheirogaleus major (assembly GCA_963574435.1). NCBI lineage: Eukaryota > Metazoa > Chordata > Mammalia > Primates > Cheirogaleidae > Cheirogaleus > Cheirogaleus major. The sequence goes on along the minus strand of CAUYPO010024919.1, from coordinate 19,573 downwards.
GAGTAAGTACAGTAACAAAATCAAATGAAAACTTGAGTCATTTTTATTAAATTGTTGCTTTTGATTAACCAGTTCATAATAGTATCAGAACATACTATCTAACCTATAATTTCTGCCATTTCAAAAATGATATTATAAATCTAAACTGATTAAAATTCTATCATCACTATTATACTTTTCTTATTCCACTGTATGTCTGATAAAATCATCTAACAGAATTTTAAAACTTGAAATGATTGCTTTATTTTTATAGCTGACCTAGGAAAACAAAACAGATCATACTATCAGAAATTTGCTTTATCCACATTTCGCTTCAATCAATCAATAAGAAGTTGCCAAGTAGTATTTTTAAACTTCATTCTGTGTTATGAAGCTATGCTGATAATTAAAGTAAAAATAAATCATTTTTAAACAATGGTTTTAATTTATTTGGAATTTTGAAATATTTTAACCAGTTTGTGTTTGCATTGTATGTAGCATTACAGAACACAATAAATAATAGTCAATTCTCTGGCCTCAATAAATAGGAACAAATCTTTCTGTTTGTTTTTTTAAAATATTTTAATAGATTTAGGGTGTACAAGTTGAATTCCATTACACATATATATTGTATAGTATTGAAGTCTGGGCTTTTGGTGTCCCCATAACCCAAGTAGTGTGCATTGTACCCTATAGGTAATTTTTCATCCCTCATCACCGCCTAGCTTCCCTCCTTGTGAGTCTCCAATGTCTATTATAACACTCTGTATGCCCTAGTATAACCATAGTTTAAGTCTCACTTATAAGTTGAGAACATGCATTTATTTTTCTGTTCCTAAGTTAATTCACTTAGGATAATGGCCTCCAATTCCATCCAAGTTGCTGCAAAAAATATTATTTTATTCTTTCTTATTGCTGAGTAGTACTCCATGGTCTGTGTGCATGTGTGTGTATATATGTGGGTATGTGTGTATGTATATACACAGCACATTTTCTTAATCTACTCATCAGTTGATGGGTACTTAGGTTGATTCCATACCTCTGCAATTGTGAAATGTGCTGCATTAAACATATGAGTATAGGTATCATTTCGATTTTATTATTTATTTGCCTCTGGATAGATACCCAGTAGTGGGATTGCAGAATTGAGTGATAGATTTACTTTAAATTCTTTGAGAAATCTCCATACTAACCTTCACAGTGTACTAATTTACATTCCCACCAACAGTGTATAAGTGTTCCCTTTTTACCACATTGACACCATCGTCTATTTTTTTTTTTTTTTTTGACTTTTTAATAGTGGCCATTCTAAACCGAGTAAGATGGAATCTCATTGCGGTTTTAATTTGAATTTTTCTAATGATTAGTGGTGTTGAGCATTATTTCATGTTTGGTCATTTGTCTATATTCTTTTGAAAAATGCCCGTTCATGTCATTTGCCCACTTTGTAATGGAGTTGTTTGTTTTTTTTCTTGCTGAGTTGTTTGAGTTCCTTGTAGCTTCTGGATATTAGCCCTTTGTCAGGCACATAGTTTGCAAATATTTTCCTCCATTCTGCAGGTTGTCTATTTAACTCTTTTGATTGTTTTGTTTGCTGTGCAGAAGTTTTTTAGTTCAATTAAGTCTCATTTGTCTATGTTTGTTTTAATGTATTTGCTTGTGAGTCTTAGTCTTAATTTTTTGCCTAGGCCAATATTCAGAAGAGATTTTCCTAGATTTTATTCTAGAATTTTTATTGTTTCAAGTCTTACTTTTAAGTCTTTAATCTATCTTTAATTAACTTTTATATATGGAGAGAGATAGAGATCCAGTTTCATTCTTCTTCATGTAGCTATACAATTTTCCCAGCTTCATTTATTGAATAGTGTATCCTTTCCCCAGTGTAAGTTTTTGTCTGCTTTGTCAAAGATCAGTTGATTGTAGATATATGATTTTATTTCTGGGTTCTCTATTTTGTTCCATTAATCTATGTATCTACTTTTATACCAGTACTATGCAGTTTTGTTTACTACAGCCTTGTATTATAATTTTGAAGACAGGTAATGTGATGACTCCAGTTTTGTTCTTTTTGCTTAGGATTGCTTTGGCTATTTGGGCTCTTTTTTCTTCCCTGTGAATTTTGGAATTGTTTTTTCTAATTCTGTGAAAAAATTACATTAATATTTTAATAGGAATTGCACTGAATCTGTAAATTACTTTGGGCCGTATGATTATTTTAACAATATTGATTCCTCTAATCTATGAGCATAGGATGCTTTTCCTTTTGTTTCTGTCTTCTATTATTTCTTTCATCAGTGATTCATAGTTCTCTTTATAGAGCCCTTTTACCACCTTGGGTAAATATTTTCTCCTAGGATTTTGTTTGTTTGTTTGTTTGCAGCTATGGAAAATGGGATTGAGTTCCTGATTTATTTCTCAGCTTGATCATTGCTGGTGTATAAAAATGCTATTGATTTTTGAACATTGATTTTATAACCTGAGAATTTGCTGAATTAATGTATCAAATCTAGGAGTATTTTGGAGGAGTCCTTAGAATTTTTTATGTATAAGAACATATTATCAGCCAACAGAGATAATTTGACTCTCTTTTTTCCAAATGGAATGCCCTTTATTTCTTTCTTTTGCTTGATTACTCTGGATAGGACTTCTATTACTATGTTGATTAGGAGTGGTGACAGTGGGGAACTTTGTCCTGTTCCAATTCCTAGGGGGGAATGCTTTCAACTTTACCCTATTTAGTATGATATTGGCTGTGGGTTTTTCCACCTCCAGGAGGACCCAAGTGGTTTGTGTTGGTGTTACTGATAGCTACAGTGGAGTGAGTAGGTTAGTTCCCAGTCCCACAGCTGCCTATAACAGAGTGGTGGGTTGTCATAAGTTTGCTGAGAAGAGCTTGGTCTCCCTTGTCCTTTTGAGGCCAAGTAATGGCTGCAGCCATGTCACCTTAAACTTAGCCCAAGGGTGGGGCAAAGTTCAGCCCCAGCATTAAATTCTTAAAATAGTGCCAGCTGTGGGCTTACAATCGAAGAGGGCTAGGCCTCTTTCAGGCAAGTGGCATAAGCAAGAAATGGTGGGAAGTACAGTTTGTTTGCAATTCAGTCTCAGAGGAGCCCATAGAAAGGCAGTAAGAATTGTCCTAGGTGTGTGTAGGACAACTGGGCTCCCCATTCCTCCTTAGTTGGGCAGAGACACAGCTGCTTCATCCTGATCTCAGCCTGAGGGAAGGGTGCTGCCCAGCTTTAAACTCCCAATATGGTGCCTTGGGCCTGTGATCAGAGATAGTGGGCCCCTTTCAGGTGAACAGCATGGGCGAGATGCTGGTGGGTGCAGAGGGTGTCATCTGCTCACATCACAGTCTCATAGCAGCCCACAGCAGGGTTGTAGGAATTGTGTAGGTATGTGTAGGAGAGCCTGGGCTCTGTTGTCCCTCTTCAACTGGGCAGAGCTGAAGCTGAGTTGGCCTTAACTCACTCAGAGGGCCGGGTGCTGCCCAGTTTTAAACTCCCCAAATTGTGCCTTGGGCCTGTGACCAGAGAGGGTGGGGGCCCTTCTCAGGCAGGCTACACTGAAAAGGAACTGTGGAGAATGCAGTTCACTCAAGACTTGGTCCCATAGCAGCTGGCTGCCAGATAGTGAGCATTGTCCCAGATGCATACTGAAAAGCCTAGTTTTCCTGCCCCTCCCCAGCCAAGGAGGGCTACAGCCATGTCAGCCCAAATTCAGCCACAGGGCAGGGCACAGCCAGTGTCAAACTCTCAAAATGGCACCTTAGACTTTAGACCTGCATCGAGAAAGGCTGGAGCCTCATTCATCCATCTCACCCAGTACGGGCAAGAAACTGTAGAGAATTCGGTCTGCTCACATGTCAGCCTCAACAGCAGCCCACAGACGGGCAGTAGGATTCTTTCCAGGGGTGCATGGGAGTGCCTGGACTCCTCCGTCCCATCTTGGAGGGAGCCATGTGGCTGCAGGCACATCTGGGTTCTTCAGTATCTAGGTTCTCAGAATCGCACCTGGCTCAAGCTGCTCTAGGCTCAGATGCCTGTGGAATTCCATGCAATTTCCCTTTCTGGAGCAACATCTCTGTGCAGTCTCCAAACAGCTGCCTATGTTAGGCCTAAGTCTTACATGGATCAGGGAGTTTTCTTATAGCCAAAATCATAAAAGCTTGCGTTGGAGACAAGGTTGCCCTGAACCTTCTCGTTATTCACTTCTGGTGCTTCACATTGCTTCCCTGGTGAATCCTAGAGTTCTCTCCTAGACAATCTGTTTGAAATGTGAGAATCTGTTTACTATTGTGGTTCTCACTGTGGAGGAGGCACATGCTACCTGTGTCTAGTCAGTCATCTCTATCCTATCCCAGAACAAATCTTTAATGTCAATTTTCTGAGGTTGATATGCTAAGAAATTTGGGGTAATGTTTTGCTATTATTAAAATTACAAAGAAGCATGATTAGTTAGGACCTCTAATATCTGAGACTAATAATTATTTTTTCTATTAATATATCTTCTATGACTTTATCCATTGAGGCCTGTAGTTCAATAATAGATAATTATATCAGTCAAATTTTTAAAACTCTGACTTTAGTCCTAGTGCTTTAATCTATGTGGTACTTATTTTTAAATACCATTCCTCACAAGCAATCTCTAATTATTCTCTTCACTGTCATGTTTTGTCCATCAGTTGAGTGTTTTAGCATCAAATATTCACATTTCCTTCCAGAGGAAAACAGAGATTTCTTATTACAGCCTTAAATCAAAGTATAAGTAAGAAAGAATTCAAATTAATTTATAGACAAGTATACATATTATATTTTAATGCATTTTTATGAAGACATTTTTATTTCCTTCTAAACATTCATGATTCTGTTGTTTCATATCACACAAATAATGGAGGAAAAAAAGTGTGAGCCTGAGTTGTTACTGGTCTTTTCATTACTAATATAGCACTAGTTTAAATAGAAATTTCCTTCTTGTCTCATTTCATCATTTCTACAGTGATATTGAATTTTAAATGTTCCAGATCAGTGGTGTTTATTACTGCAAAGTAAATGTGGCTTGCAGGTTGAACATCCTGTTTTAATGTACATATTAAACTAAAGGTAACAGCAGATGGAGGTGTTGGAAATGTTTCCACTACATATTTTATTTGAGCAATACATTTATCATTATTGCTTATAGCAGTGCTATAAAAATTAAAAGATTTTTCCCAAAACAGGTCTCAAATTTCTTCAGTTTTTTTGAATTTTATGTAGCTTTAAAGTGGATGAAAAAAATGGGAAACTATAAATTTCTTTGGTACTAGTAATGAAAGGGACTCATACTGAGCTGTCAAAAATATTTGACCAAAAATGTATACATAGTCTTCTAATTTAACTGTGATTAAATACCTTATTCTATTCGAGGATAATATTATTTTATAAAGATCATATAATATCATTTATCCATACAGTTCAATTTAAAGTATATTGTGACTTCACTGCAATATAAAGATGTCAGTCGACATTGCTATTTTCAAAGGAGAAATAAAGAATGACTATAAAGATCAAACTACCCTTTACTCTGAGAAAAGTACTTACAGACCCTGATAGAGCTGCAGATTGCTTATAGAACTGAATCATAGTATGTTAATGCTTGAATTCCATGTTTATACTGGCAAAGGTGAATTAATTGGTGAAGTTGAGCAGCATAAACCCAAATACTGAATTCTTCAGGAACAAATCTCCTATGCATGCTATTTCTCTAAATTATTTAATTACTACATCAAATACACCGGGGCTAAATAGAGCATGTGGTACCAGCTCTCTTTCGCCTGTGGATAGTATTCTTAGGAAATTTGGTTATTGTCACATTAGACTTCTGATAAATGTGGATACACCTAATCTGGAAAGAATGAAATTCCCGGTTATCATCAGGATTCCAGAGAAAATGTCAATGGCAAAAAATGAGGTGCAGTTGTCATTCCCATTTGCCCCTCCAAATTCAATCTTGGCCCTTTTCCATCCCACTCTGTGCCCCAGGAGGCTGACCTGTTAAAATATATCAGATCTCCTGTGCCATCTACTTCCACTTGGAAGTAGACCCAGGGGAATTTGGGAGGAAGGGTTGAGAGAGAGGTCAGAGCTTTAATTCTCTTGGTTCTCTTCCTCTGATGTCACCTCAGGCAGGGCAGTTATACCACTTGGAAACAGGGAACTTCTACATTCAGGTCTACACAATTTCTTCGGGTTCTGTAAATCTTCCCTACTTCTTATCACCTTTATACCTAGGGAGGCTAACATTTGCTTATGCTAGCAAGCTTTTGGAATTCTGTATCATTCTCAGTGGTTTTCCAAGACTTCAACCATTTTTTAATTAGGCCCTTTATAAATAAACCTTCTTCAAATTATCCTAACTTTGGTGGGTCTTCTATTTTCTGTTGTCTAATATAGCAATCGATACCAGGAGTATTCTAGGAAACTTATCCTCAAAATGGGACTGTAGGTTCTGGTTGGCCAAATACAATAATCCAGGACTCACAGATAACCTCTATGCTGGGGGGAAATGAGACACAAATAACGTATGGCATATGGTGGCTAATCACAGTGCACACATAGCTGAGGAACATGCATAGGAATTCACGGTATGGGTTAAACTTGCAATATCAATTAAATGGTCAACACTCCAGATCTCTTATGCTAATGACACTGATGGAGAAGAAGCAGGATTCTGAAACATTGAATGGGGACAATTAAAAGGACATGACTGAGGCTGAGGATCTTGAAACCCCAAATTCCCCTAAGCCTTCCTCCATCTGAAAAAAACTCTGTTGATCCTCAACACCTGGTTGCACCTGGAACAATTAGCATCATAAGATGATAAAATTATTTGCATAACTACCTTTTCCTCTCCTTCCTTCCAGATCTATAACAAGGGTTATATTTCAGCAAATTTCAGGCAGTGAGGCACAAGATTTGTTCTAGGAGATGATAGTTTATACACTAAATGAGTTAAAAGTCCCTTATAAGTCTAAATTGGTGGGAGTCTGGAGACTATGTGTGGCAGTTGGTTCTAAGTGTATTATACCACAGACATTATTTAGGATTCATTAGGTTCTAATTAATTGTCATGTATACATGCATATCAATTTCAGAATTTGTTGTGTAGCCTTGAGCACTCATGCATGACATTAATATTCTGCTAGGCTGGCTAATCTAAGCCTTCCCCCAACAAAGAGTTATAGTAAATGAAGGTGAAAAGCGAAAACTTCCTTCTTGTACTAAAGGAAAGAGTCTTACTTCTTAAGGAAATAGACTTGGAATGGATCTATTAAGTAGATCCATTGCCTAGCCTCATCTCAACCATCGCCTAGCATCATTCTCTTGAGATATCGGGGAAGACATTCCCTCAACAAAACATTTAAAAATGACTTAATTAGGGAGGCATAAATATTCTTGATGATCTCTCTGGTGATTATACTCTGTAGGCCACAGAAACCAGTGTGAGATGTTACAATGAAAGTTGTCTCTGCTATCTCAGTGGTAATAATGTGTTCTAGAGTGGTTGAATGTAGGCAGAGACACTGAATCATCAAAAAAAAGGTGCATACCATTACACAATACACCATAAAGAGAAAATGTTTACCATGGTGTTGTGGTCCATAGGAATCTGTGGCTATTGCTAATTACTCATAGCCCCAAAAATGAAATGAAGTTATTCATACAAGTCCACTTAAGTGCTTCTTGACATATCTAGGATGATAAAGTCTAGATTTTCTGGACAAGAATCTAATCCAATTGCCATTTTAGAGATTCACAGCTTAGTTTAGCACACTTAAGTCAGTGCAAGACTCAGAGCCCACCCCATAAAGAAGGTTGAGGCTGATCAGTTTGACCAAAAAAGAAAAAAGAAAAAAAAAAGAAAAGAAATCTGCATTGAGTTCCTCAAACATACCTATTACAATTTACCAGATATAGAAAAGGATGTATCCATACTTCTGAATTTATTAGTTCCTGGTTTTGAACTCACGCTTATCCTCAAAAACCTAAAATACCATCATGTTCCACTAGTCAGAGTGAGCTTTGAATTTTTCTAGTAGTTTCAAACATATAGTAGAAATAGAATATCTTGAGCAGGCAGAATTCTCATATAGATTCCCTAATATATGAAACAAGAGCTATTCAGTTAGGAAGAACCAAAGAAAAGCATCTGTATCTATTCCCTTCCTGAAGATAGTAAACCAAAATGCCACATCCCTGGGGGACAGAGATTAGTGCCACCATCTAGAGTTTGAGAAATACAAGGATTATGTTTCTTAGCATAACACCGTGTAACTAGCCTATTTAGTCAGTGCAAAAGCCTGCAGGGTCACAGGAAATGACAGTATATTATTAAAACTTAATCAGGCACTGATGCCCGTCACAGCAATGGCTCCAGATGGGGTATCTTTATAAGCACAACTCAAAACAGCCTTTAGCATCTGCTATAAAACAAATGATTTATTTTCTATTAAAATCAGTAAGCAAAATCAAAAGCAGTTTCCATTTACATGTCAAAGACAATGGTGTAGCTTTACTGTCTTGCCACAGAGCTGTCAGCTCTTCAACTTACTTTTACAATATGGTATATAGAAAGTGCGTTTGCTGATTAGCCAACATTCTAGACAACTTAGTGATCTAAACGACCCAAGTTTTATCAATGCCTATTTCAGTTAATCTTAACATTTATCTCTTATAATTAATAATTTTATAATTAAATGGCTTAATTTCTTTCTGATTATTAAAATACCTAAAGACTTGTCTGTCAAAGGTTATAACAATATTAATCTAAAATCTGCATTCATTTACTGTGATAAGAAAGTAGATATTTTAAAAATTAAAAGTCAAAGGAAAAATAAATAAGATTATCAAGACCACTTAAAGAGGAATGTCTGTTCATAAACAGATTATTTTAAAATCTCCCTTTTAGCTTATGAATCCAAAAGAAAAGCCCTCTTTCTGTTTCATAGAAAAACATAGGTAAAGCATACAACAAACTGTCACTGATATTTCTTTTTCTGTTGGCTCCTTGATTTTGGAAATTTTTTTTTTCATTGATGCTCTTCACTTTCAATGTACTCTTAAAGAGAAAACGGATATTCTTATTGTCTGCTATATGGCAAATTAAAATTCATTCATTTACAAAAATTATTATTTGGCTTATACTGCACATGTAGTATAGAATATGTAGTAAGGCAAGGCAGGAACACAAGAGAAACTATACAAAGCTAGTTTCTGCCCTTGAACCTCCTACAACCTAGTAAAGGCTGATCAAATGCCTGCTATGTGATAAATCTTTAGCCTCCAAGCAATTAAATCCACAACTCCCAGAAACGTGCATACACATGTGCACATGCAGCACTTAGCTCTGCTGATTGTCATGCCCTGGCTCTGTTCTCCTTCAGGTGTGAAAAGCCAGAGCTACTCTCTAGCCCTAGAGCTCAACACAAATCCCTAGAACCTGTATATATAATAGTAGATAATCCTTACCTGGAATTTTAGAGATCATTCTTACGTAGTTTCCCTGGCCTTTTCACCTACTCAGAAGTGCACTTTTGCACTCTGGCTATTCTCTGGCATCGTACTTTTAGAAAAGCTTAACCACTGCTGAAAAGAAAAAAATAACAAGAACAAGAAACGTGAATGAGAGGTTGTAAAAGTGTTTAATAAATTTGCAGCTATAAAATGGCTCTTAGTTTGATTTACCTAATTTAATATTTCTTGTAATTAGGAGTTTAGATGAGTTTGTCTCCTTGAGAACACATTCAGATTTCAAGGTCAGCTAATCAGATTCCTAAAGGTTCTTCAGCAAATATCATCAAGTCTTATAAATTTCCCCCAGAAAATATATTTATTTGATTCATTTCTATTATCAAAAATTAAACTTAAATGCTTTAATAAGTGGTTAAGTTTTAGAATAGTTCTTCTAAGAATCGTCAAACTAATACTAATATCAGACTATTCATAATGATGAAAGTACTATTCTTAAGTCATTTAACACAAGGCATTAAACAGGGCTTTTATGGTACTCATGAAGTTGTGTGGTATCATAAATTTGTGGGAACATAGAAGTAATAAGATCTCAGATCACTCCATTTCCAGTAGCTAGAATAAGATGCTAAAAGGATCCAAATCCTAAGATATGTGGTTGTTCAGATCCAGAAATAAACTATTAAAATACAATGGAACTATTGAAATTATTAACCTGAAATTATCATTTATTTCTTTCTGTATCAACAAAATTTGTCCCCACAAATAAATTGTTCTTTAAAATACAATTTTAAATTTCATAGACAGTTTGCAAATGAATAATTTTTTTGGAAAAAAAATTAAATCTCCCAATTACTGTGAATCTATGTTTATAAATTCTAAAATTTCTCAAAACAAATCAAGACCACCTTTGAAACTGTCACTTCTTTTAGGTGCTTGGTAAATATAAACAGCTCTGATATCGGTAGCCATGATAGTAGATATATAATGCCTTTTCTCTCTTCACTTACATTCTTCCATATATCTCTACGTTCAACAAATGTACAGATATGTCCCCAAATTATCTGTAATATAGCTATCACAAAGCTTCTTCCATAATGTTCTAGTGTTATTATCCTTACTTGGGAAGAATGGATATTGAGGAAAAAAGGATTCATTCACTTAACTGTGGACATATTTTTGCTTCTGAAGATTCCACATAGAAATGATAAAAACACAGCAGCAGCAGGGTAAAGACCCCATTTCTTAGGAAAATGTTCAGAAACATATTTTAAAGGATTTAAAAGAAATACAAAGAATATATTTTTATCATTTGATGATCCCAACTTGGTGAACTTAGGAAGAAAATATAAACTTACCATACTTTTATTAGTAAAGAATTCAGAAGTTTTTAATTCACAAGTTTTAAAACAGCTTGTTAGGTTGGTGCAAAAGTAATTGCGGTTTTATCATTGTTGAAATTTGCCTTTGATATTGGAATACATTCTTAAATGTGGTTATATTATACATCATTTTAATGCACATTTCTTGCTTTATTTTTTGCTAATGACTTATTACTTGCTGTTCATTTTATATGTATTTTAGACTATGGAAATGATGTTAGATAAAAAGCAAATTCAAGCTATATTCTTATTCGAGTCCAAAATGGGTCGTAAATCAGCGGAGACAACTGGCAGCATCAACAATGCATTTGTCCCAAGAACTGCTAATGAACATACAGTGCAGTGGTGGTTCAAGAAGTTTTGCAAAGGAGACGAGAGCCTTGAAGACGGGGAGCACAGTGGCAGCCATAGGAAATTGACAACAACCAATTGAGAGCAATCATCCAAACCGATCCTCTTATGACTGCTCAAGAAGTTGCCAAAGAACTCAGTGTTGACCATTCTATGGTCATTTAACATTTGAAACAAATTGGAAACATGAAAAAGCTCAATAAGGGGGGTGCCTTTTTAGCTGACTGAAAATAAAAAAAAAATTGTCATTTTGAAGTGTCATCTTCTCTTATTGTACACAAGGAACCATTTCTTGATTAGTTGCAAAGATGCAGAAGCAACCCAAGTGCCCATCAATAATGAATAGATTAATAAAATGTGGTATATGTATACTCCGAAGTTCTACTCAGCCACAAAAAACAATAGTGATCTAGCACCTCTTATATTATCCTGGATAGAACTAGAGGCCATTCTACTTAGTGAAGTATCCCAAGAATGGAAAAACAAGCACCATGTGTATTCACCATCAAATTGGCATTAATTGCTCAACACCTATGTGCACATATAGTAACACCTATGTGCACATATAGTAATAACATTCACAGTAATAACATTCAGGCAGGTGGGAGGGGGAAGGGGGGATGGGTATATTCACACCCAATGGGTGTGGTGTGCACTGTCTGGGGGATGGACATGCTTGAAGCTCTGACTCGGGTGGGGCAAAGGCAATATATGTAACTTAAACATTTGTATCCCTGTAATATGCTGAAATAAAAAAAAAATCTAAGGTTATTGACTACATTGCTAGATCGTCTTTTTTTTTTAATTTCACTTATGATTTTGTAATTTTGTGGTTGTCTGTTAGCTTACAAATGGGATACACACTTAGACACTTCAGTTTCTGATTTAATAATGATTAACTCTGTATGTTTTTTACCATTTCAATAGTTTAGTGTTTAGTATCACTCAGGAAGTGGTAATCCAGAAAGAGTTTCTGTCCTTCCAAACCAGCAAGAAATGTGCCAGCACTGTGTTACGTTCTGTGAAGGCTAAGGGAAGAGTTTGCACTGTTCCCAGGAGATTTTCAATTCTGGTAATAGTGTTCTCTCAGCTTCAAGGCTCAGGTGTGACTCTATCCCCCAGTGAAGCCTATTATCCAGTTGACAAGGATTGGAAGGTTTGAGCAGCCAGTCAAGTGACATAAAATTAAATGTATTGCACAAAATAAATGCCTTTTAGGCCTTTCAGGCAATTATAAAATCCAGATTCTCTTCTCAAGATTATAAGAAGAAAAGACTGTTCCACAACTCTTGCCTGGTACTATGAAAATATAGCTGAGTCTGCCAAAATGTTCCTTGGGCTTATAAATCAAGAAAGGGATTTGGGATTGAGCGTACTAAGGTTTATCAGGTCACTACTTCTGTGGAATCCCCATGCTTTTTGAAAATTGAATCCAGAAATTAAAATAATTCAATCAAGTCATATTAATTTATTTGTTATTTTTAAAAATTTAATCCAACCAGCAACTAGTAGTTTTATCAAGAAACTACTCCATAATGGTGATGATGAGGAAAATTTAATATAAAATACAATAAAAACAGGGACACATGAAAGTGATAATATTGCTTCTGAAATATGAGACCTGAGTTGTTTTGTTTTTGAGTCTATAGAGTGTTTTTGTTTTGTTTTGTTATTTTTATTTTATCTTTTATGTGGTAAGAAGGCATAACATGATATCTACCTTCTTAACAGATTTTTATGCCTAATATAATGGTTAACTATAGGCCTAATACCACACAGCAGATTACTAGAAATTATTCATCTTATATAACTGAAGCTTTATACCCTTAAAAAAATTAAAGAACTTTCTGTTCAAAATGGCACATTGGAAAACACATTTAACAACTTCTTATCTCAATACCTTAATTTTTAAAAACTGTACATGAATATAGAAAGGCATAATCCAAACTAAGTGTTTTATTTTAGGGCCATTGGTGAGCAGAAATTTCAAAGAGTCCTAAAAACAAAATGTATTTGAAATATTGATCACATATGAGCCTTGAGCATAGATGTAAACTGATCTACTTTGAAGAACATTAGACAGATTAGTGCTCAAAAAATTACAATAATGGAAAAGATTGGGAGTAACATTAGATTCTACAATTTCACATTTAGAGTATCCTAAGAGTTATGTATATTTATTCACTTTCTACACATACTAGAGAAATATTGAAAAGAAAATCTCTAAAAAAAAAAAAAAAATGTATGTAACCAGCTCTGGAAAGTTAAGGAAAATGTTCCATTAATAGACTGCCACATTCTTAGATCTAGGAATTTGATACATTACCTTTCTATATATCCTAAGTTTAAACTCACTGATAAGCTCTACCCATAAAAAATATATTCCATAGCAAACATGGACATATGCCAAGCAGATCACCCTTCAAGGAAGGACCTGCTGGGTGGAGGAGAGGATGGGTATATACAAACATAATGAATGAGATGTGCAACGTTTGGGGGATGGTCATGCTTGAGGCTCTGCCTCGAGGGGGGAGGGGGACATGGGCAACATACATAACTGTAATATTTGTACCCCCATAATATGCTGAAATAAAAAAAGAGAAAAAAAAAAAAGAAAAACAGAAAAAAAAAAAAAAAAGGAAGGACCTGCTGTCTATCAATAGCAAATGTGGTCAGCAGAGAGCCTTCTAAAGTCAGTTCCTTCAGCATCTCCCTCAATTTCAGTGGGCAGCTTCCCCAGAGAGCACCTTCTCTGGGAATCCCATATCCAATGACTGAACAAGATGGGAGGTATATAGACCCAGCTGTTTGGACCTAACGCAGGATTTTACAGTGGGCAATATTTCCTCTATACCTTCCCAGAGTTAGCCAAGGATTTCTAGGCATGCATTGTAATTCAATGTTTCTTCTGCCCAATTCTGTTTCTTCTCTCTTTTCACAGGTTTTGATCCCTAATAAAAATACTGCACCCCAAACTCCACCTCAGCCTCTTTCCAGGGAACCCTACCTGTCACTGGTTATTAATCCACCACTTATCAAATAAGAAGCTGTAAAATTGAATGGTAGGGAGAATCTCTAGCCAAAAAAAAACTAGAAAAGAAAATCAAAAAATCTAATTTGTATATTTAGAAATAGTAAAGAAATTTCTACATCCACATAATAAACACAGAATCCCTTTGGTTACAGAACAAAAGGTTAAAAGAATATTCTAAATGTTTCTAGTAGGAAGGGTAAGAAGGGAGGAAAATCCAACTGGTTTCAGGTTTCTTACTTGCAGTTCTTTATGTCAGAAGGCAATTCTTTGGAGTTTGAGGGATAATTATTTTCAACTTAAAATTCTATGGAAAGCCAAACTATCATTAAAGTTTGAGAATAGAATTAAGTATTCTCACACACATACATATATAAACTTGCCAACAACAGATTAGTTATACATCTTGATTTGCTCAGCATCATCCTAGTTTTGCTTCTACTATGCCAGCATAATTATAATAACTCTCTCATTCACTTTATTTTTAAAAATATTATTTTATTATGTTAGGAACACTTAACATGTTAACAGTACTCTCCTAACAAATTTTTAAGTATACAATACATTATTAACTCTAGGTACAATGTTGCATAGCAGATTTCTAGAGCTTATTCATCTTACTTAAGTGAAACTTTATGCCCTTAGGTTAGTAACTCCCTATTTCCCCATCCCCTGCCAGCCTCTGGCAACCACCATTTCACTCTTTGGTTCTATGAATTTGATGATTTTAGACATCTCATATAAGTTGAATCACTTATAATGCTGGCCTCATCAAATGACTTTAGAAGTGTTTCTCTTCTTATAGTTTTTGGAGAAGTTTAGAAAGGATTGGTATTAAATTTTCTTTAAATGTTTGGTAGAATACACTAATAAAGCCACTTGATTCTGGGCTTTTCTTTGTTGGAATGTTTTTGTTTACTGATTCAATCTCCATAATAGTTATAGGTCTGTTCAGACTTTCTATTTCATGATTTTATCTATCTGGGTCGTATGTTTCTAGAAATTTACCTGTCTCTTCTATTTAGTAGGTTATCCTGTTAGTTTGCATGTAATTGTTCATGCTAGTCCTTTTTGATCCTTTTTATTTCTGAGGTATTTGTTGTAAAGTTTCCTCTTTCATTTTTGATTTTATTTGTTTTTTCTCTTAGTTTTGCTTAGACCAGCTAAGAGTTTGTTGATTTGGTTTATCTTTTCAAAAGACCAATTCTTAGTCTTTCTGATTGTTTCTATTATCTTTCTATTTTCTATTTGACTTATTTCTTCCTTAATCTTTGTTATTTCCTTCCTTTTCTACCTCTTGGCTTAGATTGTACTTCTTTTTCTAGCTCCCTGAGGCATAAGGTTAAGTTGCTTAAGATCTTTCTTCTTTTTTAATATAAGCATTTGTCACAGAAACTTTCCTCTTAGTATAGCTTTTACTGTATCCCAGAAGTTTTCATACACAGTGTTTGGATTTCATTCTTGAGGCAATTTCTTTTTTCTTTTTTGATTTCTCCTTTGAGTCAATAGTTGCTCAAAATTATGTTTCTTAACTTCCACATATATTTTAATTTTCCAGCTTTTCTTCTGCTATTGGTTCTAGTTTCACTCCATTGTGGTCAGTAAATATTCAATCTTAAATTTGTTAAGTCTTGTATTATGACTTGATGTTTGATCTATCCTAAAGAAAGATCTGTGTGTGCATGGAAATAATGCATATTCTGCTGCTGTTGGTTGGAATGCTCTGTACATGTATGTTAGGTTCATGTGGTACAGTGGTGTTCAAGTCCTCAGTTTATTTATTATCTTCTGTCTAAATGTTCAATCCATTGTGAAAGTGGGATATTGAAGTCTCCTATTATTGTTATATTGTTGTCTATTTGTCCTTTCAGTTCTATCAATATGTGCTTTCTATGTGCTTCGATGTTGAGTACATATATATTTATAATGCTATATCTATGTGGTGATTGGCCGTTTTTTCATTATAGAAAGTCCTTCTTTGTCTCATGTGACAGTTTTTGACTTAAAGTCTGTTTTGTCTAAAGAAAGTATAGCCATCCCTGCTCTCTTTTGGTTGTCATTTGCATGGAAAATCTTCATTTTCTGCCTATGTTTTCTTAAGATTAAAATGATGTTCCTCTACGCATATACTTGGGTCTGTTTTTTAAAAAAAATAAAATTCATTCAGCCACTTTATGCCTTTTGATTCAGAAGGTTAATCCATTCATATTTTATGTAATTACTGATAAGAAAGGATTTACTCTTGCTTTTTTGTTGTTGTTTTCTGTTAGCTTTATAGCTCTTTTTTCTGCCTTTTCCATTCCTGCTGTCTTCCTTTGGTTTTGTTGATTTTTTTATATTGATATGCGTTGATTCCTTTCTCTTCCTTTTGTGTAACTTCTATAGGTTTGTGTGTGTATGTATGTGTGTGGTTACCTTGAGGTTTACATTAAAGAATTTATAATGGTTTTAACAGTTTTTAAGCTGAGAGCAACTAAAATTTAATTGCATACAAAAACAATCTATACTTTAACTTCTCTCTCCACTACATCCTATATTATTGTTGTCACAATTTATGTCTGTTCATATTGTATATTTTAACATATTTTATTATAATTAATTTTAATATTTTTCGCTTTAGACTTTTATATTAGAATTTAAGGTAATTTATACCACTATTACAGTAATATGGATTTTTGTATTTATCCATATAGCAACCTTTATCAATGAGTTCTATACTTCCACATGCTATCATATTGCTGTTTGTTTCAATTTGAAGAACTGCCTTTAGCATTTCTTGTAAGGCAGGTCTAGTAGTGGTGAACTCCTTCAGCTCTTGTTTGTCTGGTAGAGTGTTTATCTCTCCTCTATTTTTGAAAGATGGCTTTGTCAGGTGCAATAAACTGAAAAATTGGGAGATCATAAGAGTGGGACCCTCATGAATGGCATAAGAACCCTTAAAAAAGAGGGCCCAGAGAGCTCCCTCACTCTTCCCACCATGTAAGGACACAGCTAGAAAATGGCCATCTGTGAACTAGGAAATAGGTTCTTACCAGACAACAAATCTGCCAGTGCCTAGATCTTAGATTTTCCAGCCTCCAGAACTGTGAGAAACAAATTCCTGCTGTTTATAAGCAACTTAGTCTATGGCATTTTGCTATTAGCCCAAATAAACTAAGATAGGTGAGATTTTTTTCACATAGCATAATTTCTAGCATATGAATAGGTTTTTATCAGTTTTTTCTTTGTTAAGCTGGAGGGTGAGTCCAAAATAGAATGCCAACTCCATTTTCCCCAAGGTGGCTAGACTACACTGTACTCATCAGAGTTTCAAGATTGTCAAGACAGATGCCAGCTCTGTGGGCAACCTTGGAAAAGGTAGGGCATTGGACACATGGATCAACTCTTTCCCTGCCCAGAGGGAAGCTGAGAGCTGAGATTTTTGTCTACTTACTTTGTACTGAGCAGTAGGGAGGATCTATGGTGTCTACCAATCCAAAGTACCATCTCTCTTCTTCTCCAGGTGGCTAGACTGTGCTAGACCCATCAGATATCCAAGACTGACCAGACAGGTGTTTATTCTTTGCGCAGCCCCAGAGCAGCTGGAGCATGGGATGCCTGGGTCAATTCTTTCCCTACTCAGGGGTTAGCCGGCGGCACTCTTATCTGTTCTCTCTGTGCTGAACAAGGGAGAGTGTCTACGGCATCCACCCAAGCCTCTCTCTCCATTCTCCCACAAGCCGCTAAACTGTGCAACTCCCTTCAGCCTTCCAAGACTGGCAAGACAGAAGCCAGTCCTCTGGGAAGCCCACTCAGAAAAGCCGGGGTGCTGGATGTGCAAACCAATGTTTCCTCCTGGGAAAAACTGAGAGCTAAGGAATATATTCTTGATTGTATTGTTTTGTGCCAAAGGTAATGATTCTGGTGAGAGGGTGTCCAGAATTTCTTTACTACCTTCAGTGAATCTGGTTTCATGGACAATCAAGGTGCAAGCGCCTTTCAATTCTTTTCTGGGTTTTTCATAAAGGGAATTTGTCTGTGAATTAGTGCTGAATTGGTGTATCCATAGGGGGAAGGAGAGTCCAGGGCTTTCTACTGTACTATTTTGCTAGTATTTTGCTGATATCATTCCTCATTCAGTCTCCAATGGTCTCCATAAATAATGAGGATTCACAAAGTTTACCTTCTATGCTCCATAAGGAATTTACCAAGGATGTACTCTTACACAATAAGGACATAAGCCAGCAAAGACCTGGAACTCAAGAAATAAAAGGTTATCTAAGAAAGTAAAAAGGGAAGTTTTAGTATGACTGATTAGAAAAGGAATTATCAAGAGCATCCCCATTCCTAGAAGTATTCAAACAACAATAACTATTCATCTTGGATTTTGTAGAGAAATATATGGGGGTGTGGATTAGCTGAATTCTGGTTTCTAAATTTAAAAATTATGTTATTATAGTTCTCTGATTTTTATTTATGCATATCTTCTTACTTTGTTGATATTAATCACTTTCATTTAAACTTAGTATATATATTTTTCCTTTATTCTGAAGCAATCTTGAAGTATGTTGAGCAAAACTTTTAAAGGTTGTAGAACATTGAATACATATTAGCTTTTTCTTATAAAATCTTAAGAAAACAAACATGAGAGATAACAAACGTTGTCTACTCTTTGTTATGATAATGGAATTTCACTGAGCTTTTAGTATTCTTTCAAACATTTTGATAATGCAGATTGTTGATAAGAATATAAAATGAAATATAATTACGTCTGGAGTGATAGCTATTTTCTATGGATATAAAGCCTATAACTTTGACTTCGCTAGTGTTATACTCACTCAAAAGAGTTTAGCAAAGATTTGAAACTCCATGAATAGAAAACTTGTCACAAGTTACCAAAAAAAAAAAAAAAGATACTGATATTCCTATTTTTAAAAAAGTGAACAGTTAGATTGGATCATTAACATTGTCTGAAGATTGACCCAAAGATTCAATTTTGATACTGGGCAACTACCCAAAAGAACAAAAGTCGCTCTATGAAAAAGACACCTGCACTCGAATATTTATAGCAGCACAATTCACAATTGCAAAGATGTGGAAACAACTGAAGTGCCCATCAATACATGAGTGGATTAATAAAATGTGTTATATGTATACCATGGAGTACTATTCAGCTGTATGAAACAACCGTGATATAGCACCTCTTGTATATTCCTGGATAGAGCTGGAACCCATTCTATTAAGTGAAGTATCCCAAGAATGGTAAATAAGCACCATATGTACTCACCAGCAAATTGGTATTGACTGATCAACACATAAGTGGATATACAGGAATAACATCTATT
>CAUYPO010024916.1:0-12314 GCA_963574435.1 Cheirogaleus major | reverse complement strand
AGGTGCAGAAGAGAAGAGGACTCAAGGCCACCTGCTGTACAGGGGCACTCTCCTCTGGTCCTCTCTGTTTCTCTCCTTTTCTCCAGCTTTCAGATCTCTAGCAGGGCCCAGGCCTCCCTGGCCACCCCAGTGTCCTGAGGGTGAAGACTGAATGAGCTCAGGCTGAAGACGCCTCTGCAGGGTCAGCCACCTCTCCAGGTGGAGGCAGCAGTGAGGCCCGGTGGCCAGTGAATCCTCCTAACAAGGTGCTCCTGGACAGGCAGACACTTTAATGAACCTGCCTGGATTTGTGGCTGAAACTAGGCCGGGGAGAGAGAGAATGATTAGAGGCCTCTGACACAGGGACAGGGAAAAGTCGTGCACATGGCCAGAGAGAGGCAGCTGGTGTAACTGGACTATAAACCTGTCATGGGAATCAATGGCTCCTTGGGGATGCAGGGTGATTGGCAGGTGTTGGGGTGGAGCGCAGAGGGGTGGGGGAAAGAGGTGTGCAGAGCTGCAGAGAGGCGACCAGGCACCACAGGACTCTCTACAGCAGTCCCTTTGTGCTGGCAGCACCCCCTTCAAGAAGGCTTGTCTGGTTACCTTTCAAGAGACTGGTTTTGGCTTTTTGGGGTTCCCAACTTGAAGCTATTCGGTCAAAAGTTCCAGAGGGCTGGACTTGAGGCTGCTGCCTTGAGCGGGGGCAGTCTTGGAGACTGAGCCCCCAACCTGTGGGGTTTGATGCTATCTCCAGGTAAATAGTGAACTGGAGGACACCCAGCTGCTGCAGAATTGATTGCTTGCATGCTGGTGGAGAGAAATCCCTGCATATTTGGGGGTCACAGAAGTCTTCTGTGTTGATTGTCATTGTTGAGTGAGAGAATAGGAAAAAGCAGATTGTTTGTTTCTTCCCACCAACAGCCCCCCAACCCCTCTCCTTGAGATGTTGAAATAGTTCCTGTCTAGTCTAATGGTTTTTATTTTCTAATGAGATGTGACCCCAGTTTATCTGCTGACACTGGGGATGGGATGGGGGCACAAAGCCGTGAGAAAAAGAAGAATGAATGACATAGATATTTAGGGAGGTTGGAAAGTGAACTTATTCAAGCAACATGGTAGGATAGCTAGACAGTGTTGGCCTAGGTATCACCAATATATGATGATACCAGAAGTGTAGGCAGACAAAAAGGTACAGCTGGTTTCTTCCAAGGTTGATGTTTGGCAAAATAACCACAATGGAGTTGAGAATGGGGCAAAGCAGTTGAATTTATCTGTAAGGACTACAGATTTAAGGTACTTAATGAATAAAATGAACTCCAAAGAGACTGCATAGATGGATGGATGGATAGATGGATGGAGAGATGGAGAGATGAATGGAGGGATAGGTGGATAGATGGATAGATGGATGGATGGATAGATGGAGAGATGGGTGGATAGATGGATGGAGAGATGGACAGACACATATCAATGGTCACGAGCAAAGCATGGCAGGCCCTGACGAGAGTGAAGAGTGGCCGCAGCCAGCCTATTTGAGCTCCTGGGGTGGAAGGAAAGGCTATGATCAGAGTGGGCTACTGGAAATTCATGTTGGAGACACAACAAATTTTGATGATGGCAGTTCAGGGTAGGACCCTAGATCTGGGTGTAGAGTTGAGAACAAGTCCTTAAAGATGAGAAAACTAGAGCAGAGAGGCCAGGTGTCGATGGGGCCCGTGGACGGTGAAGGCCGCAAGCAGACGCAGAAATGGGGAAGAAGGGGCTGTGACTAGGTTCTGAGGCCTCCCAGGATAGGGACAAAGGGCAGGAGGCCAGGTGGCTGCCCCTCGGAGGGAGAGCAGGGTCTCAGAAGGAGGAGGGAGGTGAGCATCCTCCAACAGCAGCCTCAAACACCCTCTCTCCCACTGCCTCTGCTGCTGCCTAGCTCACACAGCGGCTATTTGTGATTTCTTCTCATTGTGTTTATTTATATTCTAATGCCCTGGTAGTTTCAGGAAACTTTCTTTAACGCAATGCAAATATATTTGGTTTGCTGCCTCATTTACAAATATAATTTTCCTATTAAAATCAGCTTTGTCTTAATATTCTTATAAGTTTAAGAATAAACTATTTCTTAAACATACATTATTGATTTTTATATATATTTTTTCTATTACATTTCAGAAAATTTGGTTTTGATACTTCTTTTTTTGTTGTTGTTGTTGTTTTTCCCTGACTGTCAAGAAGCAAACTTCTAATTGCCCACAGATGAGAATTTCCCAGCTTGAAATACCTCTCAGAGTAGCAGGAGGTTCGTGTGCTGTTTTAATGATCCTGGGTTCCTTGAAACTAGAACATTCCTTGAACTCCAGGATGAGCCTAGTAAGATTGACTGAGGGAAACATTTCCCTGCGAGGAAGATTTGTAGCAACCCGTAATCCAGTTCTCAGGGCCACCTTGGCAGCACAGACTCTCGCCTGTTTATCTTGCGGAGGCTGCACCCTGACCACAGGCCATTCTATTCAGCCTGTGAATAAGGAGCTGCTCTTGGCAGCGGTCCTAGCCCAGGTGATGTACGCTGCCTTTTACAAGGCACTGAACTGTGGAGTCTCAGAGCAAAAGGGACAGTGGCTCTTTTTAACCTTTTCATCTACAGTGCTTTGGACAGTGACAATAGTAATCTCTATGATGTATTGAGCATTTCTTATGTATGAAGACACTGAGCCAGCTCTTTGTGTGCATTCGCACTGTTTACATGTGTGCTAAGGACACTTAACATGACTCACCCTCTTAGTCTCTAAGTGTGCAATACAGTGCTGTTAACTGTTGGCACCATGTTGCACAGCACAGCTCTGGAATTTATTCATCTCGTATAACTGAAGTTCGCACCTGTTAAACAGCGACTCCCCATTTCCCCCTCACCTCAACCCCTGCCAGCCACCACTCCACTCACTGATTCTGTGGGTTTGCCTGTTTCAGATACTTCACATAAGTGAGGTCATGCAGCATCGATCTTTCTGTGACAGGCTTATTTCACTTAGCATAATGTCTTCCGGGTTCACCCAAGTTGTGGCATGGGTCAGAATTTTCTTCTGTTTTAAGGCTGAATAATATTCCATTATATATATAGTGGCGAGTCGCTTAATGATGGGGATACATTCTGAGATATTCATCTTAGGCAGTTTTGTCATTGTATGAAAGCGCAGAGTGTGCTTACACAAACCTAGATGGCACAGCCTTCTACACACTTGGGCTACGTGGTACAGCCCAGTGCTCCTGGGCTACAAACCTGCACAGCATGTCACTGTACTGAATACTGTAGGCAATTGTAACACGCTGTATTTGGGGCTTTTTATTTTTTAAGTTTTGTTTTTACTCTCTTGCTTGTGTAGGCCAACACAGTGGCAAGCATTTGTGTATCTAAACTAACTAAACATTAAAAAGGTACAGTAAACATACAGTATAAAAGATAAAAACCTGTGCACCTATATAGGACACTTACTATGTAATGGAGCTTGCAGGGGTGGAAATTGCTCTGGGTGGGTCAGTGAGTGACTGTGAGCGAGTGTGAAGGCCTGGGACATCACTGTACACTACTGTAGACTTTATAAATGCTGTACATTTAGGCTATGCTAAATTAATAAACAAAATTCTTTCTTAAATAATTAATTAACCTTAGCTCACTGTAACTTTTTTATTTATAAACTTTTAATTTTTTTAACTTTTTAACTCTTTTCTTATAATAGCTTAAACAAACATATAGTTGTATAAAAATATTTTCTTTTTTTATTCTATAAGCATTTTGTATTTAAAAATCTGTATTTTTTAAATTTTTTTAAGCTTTTTTTTTAAAAAGTAAGACACACACACACCCATTAGCCTCGGCCTACACAGGTCGGGATGATCAATATCACTGTCTTCCTCCTCCACATCTTGTCCCTCCAGAAGGTCTTCGGGGCACTAACATGCGTGGAGCTGTCACCTCCCGTGATAACAATACCTTCTTCTGGAACAGCTCCTGAAGGACCTGCCTGAGGTGGTTTTACAGTTCACTTATTTATTTATAAGCAGAAATAGTACACTCTAAAATAACAATGAAAGTAGTATAGTAAATACACAAGCCTGTAAAATAGTAGTTTATCATGATCAAGTGTTATGTACTCTATGTAATTATACGTGCTATATCTTCACATGACTGGCAGTGTAGGACTTTTGTTTACACCAACATCACCACAAACTTGTGAGTAGTGTGTTGTACTATGACATTACAAGGGCCACAACGTCACCAGGCAGTAGGGATTTTTCAGCTTCATTACAAACTTAAAACCACCATAGAACGTGCAGTCTGTTGTTGACGGAAACATTATTATCTGGTGCCTGACTGTATCACATTTTCTTTATCCCTTCATCCATCAGTGGGTATTCAGGTTGTCTCCACACTTCGGCTGCTGTAAATAGTTGTGTGCATGCACATTTAACTCTTGTGTCAGCCCTTGACGTAGGTGTTACAATGACCCTTGCTTTGGAGAAGAGGACACTGAGGCAAGAGCACTGTGAGCAAGTGCTCAGACTCCATTGCTGGTAAAATGCAGAGCCAGGATTTGAACCCAGGAGGTTTAGACTCAGAAATGGAGAAGCAAGGGCATGACCCTCAGCCTCTGCCTCCAAACCCGTTTTTTTCCCTCACATTCTGCTTGCGAGGATGACCAAAGACCAAGATGAGAAGCTGAAGTTGGTTTTGAGTAGGAAAGGCCCTGTGAGCCCCTCCCCCTCCTGTGTCCTTGCCTGTCTCCTTGGGGAGTCCCGCCTGGAGGGAGAAGGCCTTCCATGCAGAGCTGTGAGTTTGGTTTGCTCACTCAGAGAGGAGGTCAGAAGGTGTTTCTCTCGCCAGCCGGAATGTTGGGCTGCTGACTGATTAATTCAAGGCCTCACTCTGCCCACAGCCACCAAGAGGACAAGCTGATTGCACTTTGGGTGATCTCTGAAGGTGCTGGGTTCCTGGACGTGATGAATGTTCCCACTCTGGTCCTCTCTGAGGCAATATATAAAGGCTGTGTTTGGCAGAGGGCCCAGTGGAAAGCCTCAGCTTAGAGTTAATGTTAAAGAAAATGAGGCATGCCCCTCACGAAGCTGGAGAGGCTCCCACGCTGCGCAGGAATCTAGCAAGTTATGACTCTCCTTCCTTCTCTACTCTTCCCTGTCACTACTCTGCCCTGGTGACCTGTCTACTCCCTGTGGACACGCACCAGCCTGTCTCTCCCCATCAACTCTGCAAAGCCCCTCAAGTCCCACTTTGTTATCAGAAGGCCTTCCTGTGCCCAGAGGCCGAGGAGGTTGTTTGTTTATCTCCCTCCCCTAACTATCCCAGTTCTGCAAATGGGGCTCTCACCTGCCCCCTCCCCGCCTCCCCACCTCATGGCTCCTCCCCAGGAGGACATGGCCTAGGAACCTCTGCGCTATTCTCCTGCGTCTGCCCACTCTGACACAGTGCCTGCCGCACTCACAGGGACAGCATTGGTCTTTGTCAGCTGCCACCCCCCTGTCCACCAGGCACCCCTCTGCCAAAGTCATCTTTCTGATTTTTCAGGCCACCCCACTGAACAAAAACCTTCAACAGCAATAACTAAGAAATACTTGGAGAATTGTTCTGGCATCGTCTGATTTGATGCTCACATGGAGCTACCATTTAGAGACGAGGCCAGGGAGGCTCAGAGAAGCTACATAATTGGTACAAGACCACATACTTAGTGCGTGGTGGATGTGGCGTGTCAACGCAGGCAGGCTGGCCGTAACACATGGGGCTGCATACACTCACAAGGATAGAAACCAATGATATGTTATAACTTGAAAATTAATAATAAAATAAACTGTAGACTACTCGACCATTAAAAATAAGATATTCATGACACACATCTTCCTCCAGTGTCCGCCACAGGCAAGTCTCCCCCTGCACGCACACGGGCACGTCTGAACGTACATTCACTCACGGAACTGTAACAGAGAGGCTCCGAGCACCCCTAGAGGGCAGAAACCTGGATTGGCCACAGCGCCTTTGTGTTGCAAATGGCAGTTTAGCCTACTGTAAAGAAGAGGGGGATTTATCAGCTGAAGAAACTGGGAACAGGTACATTAGATCCAGGACTCAAACGATGTCATTGGTGTTCCATCTGTGTCCCTTTGTGCCTAGCTCAGTTATACTCTGTGATGGTATCATTCTCAGGCTGACTTTGATGGGGCAAAACAGACAAACAACAACAGCAACAAAATATATACAAAAGAATGACCAGTGGCCTCTCCAGGCTTGGGTGGTCCTAATGATGACTCTCAGGGAGGTAGCATGGGAGTTCAAAGGGCAATGGGAGAGAAAAGATACTAAGGGGATCATGGGTGGTCCTGGGCTGTGGGTGTGGGTCTGGGTGCTGTGGGAAGCCTGGAGGGCTGGAAGCACAGGAGGGGACCAGACTGCTGGATCCCTCTGCCCACCACATGGAGATGGAACTACTGGGTGGCCAGAGTGGACGCTGCTGCTACACCCAGAGGAGGTGACCACCTGGATCAGGGTGGGGCAGTGGAAACAGAGAGACATGGATGGGCTGGGGAGATGGATGTCTCTGGGCAGAGCCAAGAAGATGATGGGTTGGCTGTGTGATACAAGGGGGGTAAACAACAGGCCCCAGGACAACTGTGAAGTTTTTGAGTCCATGACAGGGAGTGAGTAGAGTGGCCACTTCCTAAGAAAAGTCCTTGACCAATATAGCTTTCTTTGCCAATATTTTCCTCCTCCAAAATAATTTACTTTTTATTTATTTTTTTTAATTTTCTTCCTCCTCCAAAATCTTACAAAACTCTGAACTGTTGAAGAGCAAGTGTCCAGCCCTTGGCTGGAGATGGAGGAGGGTGAGACCATGAAGCCTGAGCTTCTGCGGGGTTTGCAGTCCAGCTGGGGGCCACTGACTGTCACAGGAAGTGAGCCGAGTGGACACCCAGCTGGCTCCGAGTACAGCCTAAGGTCAGAATACGGGAAACGCCGGGTGAGGAGAGTGGTGTGAGAAAGCTTCGCGGAGCAGGAGGGAAGCAGGCTGAGGCTGGGAAGATGGGGAGGGCCTGGCAAGGTGGGCACAGAGAGGAGTTCTCAGAGAGGAGGAGCAGAGGGAGCAAAGAGCGGAAGCCACAAGGAGGCTGGATGGACGAGGATGAAGACAGGAGCTGGAGAAGCAGTCAAGCGTGTGAGGACCAGGGACGCTGGAGCTGGGCTTGGACTCCCAGCTCAGCCTGTGGTCGCTTGGCCCCGGGCGAGCTGCTTAGTACACACAAGCCTCAGGCCCCTCATCTGCAAGTTCAGGACATGACCCACCTTGCAGGGTTACTGTCAGGATTAGAAGTTTTGTCAGTCGCGGGGCTTAGTTCAAGTAGCAGAAATGAACTCTGATTTCAGCAAAAAATAAATTTAATAAGTATGTGTAATGGGAAAGTGTGTACAGGGTTTTATACATTCAGGAAAACTCTCAAAATCTGAGCGGAGCAATGCCAACGCGCACCTGCCTCTGCTGCCACCGCCAGGCACTGGCGCCCTGCTCCCTCTGACCTCCCCTCTTAGCACCGGGCGCGATGGACATCACCAGCACTGTCCCCCTCCTACCACTTCCCTGGAACTCAGTTTCTGGGAAACTTCCCCAAGGGAGAGCACTCTGTGGTCCCCAGGGAGTCCACAGGGGCTGTGACACTGGCAGAGGTGAGGGTCAGGTGCCCACCCAGCGGGGGGGAGGCCGGGGAAGGCCTGGCACCCCCAGCTCGACAGTGAGGTTCACTCTGTTCGTCAGCCCCATAAAGTGGGGATTCTCCACGCACAGAAAAGGCTTCAACCAAGGAAGAAAAAATGTCCACGTTCAAAATAGTGCAATCGTCCCCCTCGGTGTCCACAGGTGTGGGTTGCAGGACCCCTACAGATACCAAAATCATAAAATGTCCTGTATTTGTGGGTAGCCTACACGCACATCCTCCCATATACTTTCAATCATCTCTAGATTACTTACAATACCTAATACAAGGCAAATGCTATGTAAGTAGTTTTATACCATATTTTAAAACTTACATTTTTATTGTTATTTTTAATTCTTTTTAAAAATATTTTTGACTCATGGTTGGCTGAATACCTGAAAGTGGAAACTTAAAGATACACAGGGCTGACTGTATACATGATGTATCTGAAATAAGCCTGGAACTTAAGATTTCAATCAAAGCCAGCCACTACCACTGTGAACACAGTGTAAGAGAGGAAGGACATGGGTTTGGGAGTCGGAAGTACTGGCCTACTGCCACAGCCACCACTAACCACCTGGGGACCTTCAAGAAAGCACACTGGTCCAGGAAGCAGAAAACTCACTTGACTTTTCAAACATGTGATAAAATACAATAAATTAAATAAGTAGGATTTAGAGGAGAGATGGAGCAGAAGGTAGATGCTCAGGTAGCCTAGATATTCGGAACTTAACTAGGCAGCTAGTCTTCGAGGAACAGAGTAGAAATGGCATCGCAGAGTCTGGAGCTCATAGAGCACCACCGGCCAGACCTTTGAGGTTTGACAAGCAGCTCTTTGACCACTGGAGGCTCTTCCATGTGCTGGGGTCAGGGCCTCTGAGGGAAACTCGAGCCTTAGATCCTAAGTTGTCACATGGATCTAATGCCATGATTGGTGTCCTGAGCCCAGTACTAAGAAATGCAAAGGTAGAAGAGCTGCAGGTATAGATCAGCGCTGCACACAGGGCACTAGGACCCAGGCACAGGAGGACAGGTCTTTCCCACTCTCAGTCTCCAACCACCTCCCAGAGCCCACACTGGCAGGACCCAACTAGAAGTGACTGGCCAGGGGTCTAGAGAAATGCAGTTTGCAGACTGTCGGGCCCAGCACTGCAGAGCAGGGTACGCAGGGGTGGCCTGGGGAAAGAGGTGCCTGATCAGCACAGCTGGTTTGCCTTCTTGCCTGTAGCGTGGGGATAATACCTTGCTTGTAAGGATTGCGGCAAGGGAAGTAAACCATCCAGTACAACGCCTGGACTGTGATGTCCTCAAGGGCAGCCAGTGTGACGGCCACGTAGTGGACAATGCTCACAGCTGCATGGCTAGTTACAGTTGTCAGACATGTTCACCTCTATTTTCACATTTAATCCTCAGAACCCTCCTGGAGGAGAAATAGATGAGGGCACTAATGCTCAAATAGGTTATAGATGCTGTCTTCCCTGGGGCCCTGGACCTGGATCCTGGGTGAGAGGATTTCCCAGCGTGGATGACACGTGAGGGCAGGAGGGCAAGGCCATTCCGTCCAGGGGGAAGCACATGGCTGCCTCGGCATCTGCTTTCACTAAGGGCCTCACCCCATCTGCCGCCAAATTAGGACACCCTCCTTTGGTTAAACCAGTTACCTGTGTCCCAGGAAAAGGAAGATATTGAACAATTATTACCTTCTAAAATTAAAAAATAAAATAAAAATAAGTGAATCTCTACAAATTTAAAGAAAGAGGATTTCATAAAAGTGGCTTGTCAGAATTCTGCATGATCTCTGGGCAGTGTTGCTGCAGGAATGGAGACTTGAGCTGGAGCTTGTGGTGTTGCCTGAGAAGGTGAGCCTGGGGGTAGCAATGCCACGGTGGGGCCCATAGACAGGCCAAGTGCAGCAAGAGGCCCCAGGAGCCTCTGGACGGTCTCCAAGGTTCCCCAGAGGGCAGAGCAGGCCTAGAGACAAGCTGCACCACTTCCGCTGCCCGAGCCAGCCTAGACTGACAGACTTTTAGGATCCCAAGCTCAGTCTGGATTTTCCTAAAACTGAATCTAAGTGAGGCACAATCTGCAGGGTCTGACTGCTTGTTTGTTTTATCCAGGAACTTTCTAAATGCAACTATAGCACAGTAGCCCTGGAATGCCAAGTGGAGACTCTGTGTTTGCAAAAAGCTCATCTTTCCTGGGAGTTCCTGGATGAGTCCTAAGTGTGTGTGTGTTAGGGTGGGGCAGAGGGCAAATGGCAGATGGCATTGGTGAATTTCACCCCTCTCTCCTCCTTTCTCTTATCTGTCCATGTGTTATCTCTTCTGGGCAGAGGTCCCATCAGAAAATGTTGCATGCTCTTTCACATGGAATTTCCAAAGAACTGCTGGCTCCTCTTGGTTGCTAAGAGACAGCTCCACAGCTAGGCTCAGGCTGCAGAATTTGAACAAAGACAGAAGAGCACAAATGGGCTTGCCAGGTAGCTGGCTCTAAGGATGACTCCCAGTCCCCTTTGTTTGGCATCAGTGCTTCCAGAAGCAATGGGACAACACTTTTCCACTTGTCACTGACATGAGACAAAATAGGTGGACACTCTCATCCGAGGGGTTTCCTGACCAGTTCTAGGTCTGCTAGCCAGAGTCTATGTGGGAAAGATATAGCTGCTTCTACCTATTTAACGTGAGATCCCCGATATTGGTAATGTATGAAGAAAGACCAGAAGTTGTATGTGGTTTATTCTTCCATTCTCTGGAGAGTTCTGTTGGAGTTGGCTTAGAGACAAGGGCTCAGCTCTACTAAAAGTAGGTTTGGCAAAAGCCTGGAATCAAACACATGCCCACCAATAGGGAACTGGTAGAATAAACCACAGAACATCCACAGAATGGAGTATTGTTTAGATATAAAAAGTGATGGAATATATCTTTACATGAAAAATACCTTTCTATGGCTTTTTCTCCAGGATAAAATATTAAATATAAAAGGAAGTCTGAAATTATGTACATAGTAGGCTAATATTTGTCAAAGAAAACACAGGTAATAAAAGCATAAATAAATCAAAATCAAATGACTGAATGCAACTGTGTATACAGTTGATGACAATATCACAAAGAGAGGGCCTATTTCAAGAGACTTTAAAACATACTAATTCAATTGAACATCTCCTATATTTTAAAAGATCTGATCCTTAAGGATAAAATGACCAGCTCCCTTCTCCAAAAAACTTAAATGGTGTTTTATAATCATATTGGTTGTGGTAGTAATGGTGTTCTTATTTGGAGATAGTCATGCATGTATTTTAAGGAAAAAAAAAGTAAATTAAACTAATGTCATTGAAAACTGTGGGTTGGGCATAGTGATTTATGCCTGAAATCCTAGGACTAGGGGAGGCTGAGGCGGAAGGATTGCTTGAGCTCAGGAGTTCAAGACCAACCTGAGCAAAAGTGAGACTCTGTCTCTACTGAAAATAGAAAAGTAGGCAGGTGTGGTGTAGTTCTAGCTACTCGGGAGGCTGAGGCAGGAGGATCGCCTGAGCCCAGGAGTTTGAGGTTGCTGTGAGCTAGGCTGACGCCACAGCATGTTAGCCTAGGAAACAGAGTAAGACTCTCTCTCAGAAAAAAAAAAAAAAAAAAAGCTATGATTTTCAGTTGAGGAGGAAGACTAATAACATTAAGTAAAATCCCAAAGTCATGAATGTGAACTGGAATTATCAACATGAATTCATGATGCATTTTGTCTTTAAATCAATATACATTATCTAAAAATACTTCGAAATGATGGCCTCCTTGGTGACACTGAGCAGTGCGGAGATCCCAGGAAAAGCAACAGCAGTTTCATAAAGACAATTGGAAATGTACGAAAGGAACTCAAACATCTTGCTCACAACCCACAAGGGGGGTTTGTTGTTCTTTGTCGCACAGAAAGTCAATTATTCATACAATGAGAGTTGTCAAAGAAGAAAGGATTTATTTTAGGAGATGTGTCAGCTGGGAGGTGGGAGGTAAGGACTGCCCCCAATCTGTCTCTCTGACCAACAGGGTTGGGGGCGTTTGGGGGGGTGAAATGAATGATATATGAGGGGAGTGAGAGTTATTGTATGTTTGGGGTGATTACCACACTAGAAAGCATGGGACTACAGTCATGTTAAAAGACTCAGAAACAAAGAGACTCCCACTGGCCAAAGAGGGAATAACTTGAGAACCAATAAAAATATTAACTGCAATGGATTAAAACTCATCAATTATGTTTATATGTATTATTACATATAATAATATTAATTATATATATTATATTATATATATTATATCATATATAATTATATTAGCCTATAATGTTATTAAAACAAAAACAATGTTGTGGTTATTAATGTTATTAAAACAACACCATTGGAAAAAATTTTGTAAATAAATTCATTATTTAGAAAACTGTAAATAAAGAAAAATATGTAAACATTTATCTCACCTTCCTTCCTTCCTTCCTTCCTTCCTTCCTTCCTTCCTTCCTTCCTTCCTTTCTTTCTTTCTTTCTTTCTTTCTTTCTTTCTTTCTTTCTTTCTTTCTTTCTTTCTTTCTTTCTTTTCTTTCTTTTTCTTTCTTTCCCAT
>CAUYPO010024913.1:0-24959 GCA_963574435.1 Cheirogaleus major | reverse complement strand
GGCTAGAGTGAGTGCCGTGGCGTCAGCCTAGCTCACAGCAACCTCAAACTCCTGGGCTCAAGCAATCCTTCTGCCTCAGCCTCCCGAGTAGCTGGGACTACAGGCATGCACCACCATGCCCGTCTGATTTTTTCTATATATTTTTAGTTGGCCAATTAATTTCTTTCTATTTTTAGTAGAGACGGGGTCTCACTCATGATCAGGCTGGTTTTGAACTTCTGACCTTGAGCGATCCGCCTGCCTCAGCCTCCCAGAGTGCTAGGATTACAGGCGTGAGCCACCGCGCCCGGCCTATGTTATTTTTTTATAAGTGTGTTGGCGGGGTAAGACTGTGGTGGGGACTGCAAGCGTAGAATTTCTGTACGTTTCAAAGGGATCTCCTCTGGATTGCAAACTGCAGGAACAGTAACCTTTGGCATTTGATTAACGAAGGTAAGAAAAGAGTAAGAATTACTTCTTCAAAGTATTCTTCTTAAATATTATGACATATTTATAAAGGTTGGAGTAGAATTGCTTCTCTAATTCAAGGTTCAATGTAATGGTTTCTTATGATCTTCGTTATTGAAAACTGACAATAAATGAGCCATATTTTTCTCCTCTCCAACACTACCAACATTTTGCATAACATAAAATAGAATGGTGCTTATGGATATCAATGTTTCCTTATTCATTCTTTGTGTGTGTGTGTGTCCAGTAAAACATAAATGAATTCAAATGAATTGAAGCAGTTATCTAAATAACTTAAAGCTGTTCCTTTGTTTTATGCACAAATAAAACAGAACACCTTTGCCTTTGGGATTAGGACCTCTATTTCTCTTTCTGTAGCTTGTTAGTCGAGTGAGAATGGCCCTATTGAGCTGAGAAGTATCTCTTCTGGGTGTAAAAGATGCCTGACATACTGTTGCTCAGTCATGCTTGGAGTTATTAATAAAAATATAGATTAATTCATTTAAAAACAAATGTCATTGGTAGAAGAGGATCAGTTCAAATGAAGTGAATAGTTTGTATTTTTTATTTCTCAGTGGCAAACTTAACTTGGAAAAGGCAGTTGATTGTTCAGAAATAAAAACACACACGAATAGAATTGTCATTTATTTATCTACTATTTATTTATTTATTATTTTGTTTTTAGAGACAGGCTCTTGCTATGTTTCCCAGATTGGCCTTGAAATCCTAGGTTCAAGTGATCCTCCTGCCTCAGCCTCCTGAATAGCTGGAACTACAGGTGCCACAGTGCCCATCAGAAATCATCATTTTAATGTGCAGAAAGTGGCAACTATTTCAAATGTTTTATTATAATAAAATAGTTTTCATTAGCAAAACATTACAAATTTCAAATAAAAAGAAGTAATATTTTAATTAGTGAAAAGTTTAATGGAATCTTATCCTAAACTTTGGAAGATGAAGCTAAAGCATAGTTCCATATTTCAAGTACTACATATGTTATAAACTATGTAGATGGACAATAATAAGTAAAATAGTGCAAACTGCTTTTATTTTTATAGGGCTGCCTTATATAAAATAATGCTATCATAAACATGAATTTCTTAAAAACATCAAGTTCAAACTTCCAGTTCAAACATCAAGTTCTTTCTTCCACCAGAAGAAAACACATATGCTACCTGAATTTGTGAAGTTGGAATTCATAAGGTATTCTTCCCTGCACATTTTGCTAAGGCCGCTATTTGATTTGTTGCTAAAATGTCAGCATTTTATGATAGCTGAGAAAGAAAACTCCTCATTAAGATGAATGATTTTGAAAAGTCAGAGTGTCAAACTTGAAGTTCTAGAACCTCTTTATTACCTGGCCCAGAAGGGGGAAAGGTTGGGAGGTCAGTGAAGGATGAAGATCTTATTCGCTTCTGAGACAGGCTTGACACTAGAAGCAGATTGCAAACTAAAGTCAATAAGAAAGTGGGTTTTTTGCTTTAATTTAAATTTTTGCTGATTTGGAAAAATTTGTGTATCATAATTTAGAAAAATCTTTATGTTTTTATCAATAAAAATAAAGAGTGCCTCTGGTGAGGATGATAAACTAATTTCCATTCAATTCAATACATATTTCTTGAGTGCTCATGTGTAAGACACTGTATCAGGCATGAAGATGACCTCAAAGAACTCACAGTATAGAAGACAGGCATATACATAGATTGCTATATTACAAGGCTGAAGGCAATAGGACCCATTATAAAAGGAATCACTGGAGAGCTTTGAGTGTAGAAGAGAAGCAAAGTAACTGATTTACTCAGAATATGGTGTATGATAAAGTTCTTTTCAAAGGGTAGATGGTTGCTTTAAAAATGGCCATTTACCCTAATTACAAAGTTAATGCAGGCTCAATGCAGAAGCTTTGGAAACACAGCAAAATACAAAAGCGCAGGGAGTGTGTCAGGTAGGGAGGGTGGGTAAAGGGACCAAATTCCTTGTAATTCCACTACCTAAGGTAACCACTGCTAACATTGTGGCTTATGTCATTTCAGTATTTTTTTCTATGCTGATAAGTGGAATTTTTAAATACTGATTCACTGGTCAATACATTTTATAGCATGTTGTTTTCACATAATACTATGCCACACTACTCAGTGGAGAGAATTTTAACATTACTCTTTTGAAAAGTTTCTTAGTAATCTCACATTCAGAAGAAACTTAACAGTCAGCAGTCAACAGTCAAGGCTATACCTACCTCCCCGGGACTGAGAATCTGTAGTATGCACAGTAAAAGATGAAGACCGTACACGCTTTCTTGAAAAACCACTACATTCTGTAAGAAATTCAATGTAAAGGGTAAAATTGCTGCAATAACAAATTATCTTCAACCCACGATATGGCAGGATAAGCAGAATTTCCTTTTGCCTGCATAGATCATTATTTGATAACACATTAACTCCTGAAGCACAATTTTAAATACTGGTTGGTGATTATAAACCCATAGGCATTTAGTACTAGTATGAAAAAATTAGAAATGAGTGGCTTCAGCAAAACATTGTATGTGCATCTGAGGTTCTACTGAGACTGCTTCTGGTAGGCTAAGGAACAGGCAGTAGGGAATAATGAAATTTAGTCATTAACATCTGTGTTCTCAAGGATCTACATATTATCCTTCAAAACAAAAGACAATCTACTTGTGTGTCTAAAAACAAGGAAACCCATTAAGTTTTACATAGCCTATGGCACATGCCAAAATGCTTCTGCCTGCTTATTTTCTTTGGATAAAGATTGATTTTGGAATACAGAGCATAAATCATTACCGAGTTCTGCTGCTTCATACAGGGTATCTTCTGCAGGTCTCTGAAGAGAAAAAAAGCTGCTGATGAGAGCTGAGTATTTGCTATATTTATATCAGATTCCCACCCTGCCACTTTACAGAATTCTCAGAAGCCAGGCCTCTTCAGCACAGCCAGGACAAAGCAGCTCACCTTTATTCACTAAGGCACATAGTCAAGAAAAATCAAAAGTCTGGTGTAGCGGTTTATGTTTCATTGACTACAGAATCACTTGTGGGAGTCTGTTCAAGTGGAGATTTTGAGGTGCTGACGCTCAAGATTCTGAAGTGGTTGGTCTAGGGTGGGGCTCTGGAATCTGCTTTTTTAACAAGGTCTTGGAGGTTGATTTTTTTTTTTCTTTAGCTTAATTTGTTTTGGGGTAGTAGGGTAAATTACCTCCGTAAGAATGAATACCAAGAAAATAATATTCCAATAAGTTAAAGTGAGCATGCTACTAATCTTACTGTTTGTCTTTTATAGCAGATGATTTTAGTATGATGCTGAAAAAGCAGGATCCACGAGATCCCTTTTAACATCAAATCTCAATCAAATCTCACAGTTCATAATTTATTTTATACTAAGTTTTAGGCTAGGTTGGTTGAGGGGGTGGCATGAGGAGTCTTAGCCCCCTAATCTCTTTCAGCCCCTTGAAAAGGGAAGTTTCAAGTTACTCCAAATAAACATATTATTATAGTAAAACAGCATGTTCTCTGTTTTACTATAATAAGTAGCCTCTGGCTTCCCATTTCAGCCACATTGATATCTATAAATCCTGACTATATAAATATTCTGGAGGCGCTCCTCTGATTAACAAACAACAAGATAAACCCATGCAGCAGTGATATCTTTCAGTATAACTAGCTTCTTGAAATATAATTTTCTTCATCAAAGTAAAATTAAAGAATAGTAGTTTGACCTTACCTTAAAAGTTTGCTCTCCCTTTTCAAAAACAAATACTGGTTGAGCAATGACAGATTTTTCTGTAAAGGAAAAAGAACAGGCAAGAAATTAAGCATAATCTGACATTTCTAACATCAACTAAAAGTATTTGAAGAAATTTTTGTTTTTTATTTTCCCTGTCTTTGAGTACAAGCTGTTTTGTGTGGATACTATAAATTGCATACTTATACACAATTTAACAGTTAATCACAGAAATTAATACTTGGAGAAAGTGACAGTATGTTTCCATAAATAGATAATCCCATTAAAAGAACATGCTTGAAGTATTTAAGGAAAACAAAATATAATTAGCTGCCTTTCAAATCTCATCAGGAAATAGTGATTAACACATGAAGAATAAAAAGTTCTAATGGGTAAAAAATCTCATCTGTGAATAGTACTTCTACTTGGGTTGGATATTAAAGTATTAACGGTATAGATGCACTGCATTACATCCTTAAAATAATCTATAAATAATTCATATTTTCTTAACTAGAGTAGTCATATACTAAACTATATTTTCAATATTTAGAATAGAAATTAGTCTTACACAATGTTGTAAAGTAGGTAAAGTTTGTCTTCAGCCCTGCCAGCCTTATTAATCTTTTCCATTTTCCTATCTTAGGTAAGATATTGATAATAGAGAGAAATTCATTCACTCTAGAGTATACATGACTGAAAATAGCTTTAAATATCAGCATTCCAGAATTCTTAGGAAATATATGGTGGTTAAGAGCTTGGGTTCTGGAGTTGGATAGGCATGTGTTAATATATAAGTTCCACCACTAATTGGCTATAGACTTTGGGAAACTTAATATGTCTGTACCTTAATTTCCTCATCTGAAAAAACAATGCCCTCCCAAGCAATTTTAAGAATTTATCAAGCCATTGGGTCCATAGCAGATTTCTGACCTGATCCAGTAGAAGAATTTGAAAATAAAAATAAGGTCCTTAAAATTATATTTTTAAAAATATAGCCTTTTTTCTTTCTAATACAGCCATTAATTAATCCATTTATTCAACAAAAATATATTGGGGGGGACTATGTATAAGCCATTTGCAAGGTATTGTAGATAAATCAGCAAAGAAAACAGATGTTATCCTTGCCCTAATAGATCTTACACTGAGGCGTAGAAACAGAACTAAATAGTTAATTAAACAGTTATTAAAGTTCAGTTGAGGTTAGGGTTACAAAAGAGAAGCAAGTGACCAACAGGAGAACCTGTCTTGTGCCTGGGGTCACGGTAAGTTTCCGAGGAGAGGTGATATTTAATAGACTTGTAGGATGAGTAGGAATTACCCAGGCAAATGTGGGCACAAGGACATTCCAAGCAGAGAGAGAAGCAAAAGGAAAGTTCTGAGGAAGGATGGAACTCAGCAAACCCCAATAACGAAAGGAACCAGTGTGGCTGATAGCCTGAGAGAAGAGTGGACGGCTGGTACAAAATGGGGCTGAAAGTGAAGTTGGAGCTTTGCAAGGCCTTGTAGGTTCTGCCAAGGAGGTTTGTTTTTATTTCAGGAAAAATGGGAAGGCAATAAGGAATTTTAAGCAGGGGAGTAATTTGTTCTGTTTTTTTTTTTGATGGTGGTTGTTTGTTTTTCTGTTTTTTTAAAGATCACTCTGCCTGCTGTGTGGAAAATGTATTAGAAGGGGAAGGGGCTGAAGGAGAGGAAATGAGGAATGTAATTAAGAAACCAGTCTGAGTTCTAGAAGAGAGCTGATAAGGTTGCTCTTTATTTCTTTGTTTAAAGTTGTACATCTATGCCTTTTTTTTGAGGGAAATGTAATAATTAAAAGTTTAAAATACAGTCTTATGTTACAAGGAATGAAAATGATGTGCAACATTTGGGGGATGGTCACGCTTGAAGCTCTGCCTCGAGGGGGGAGGGGGGGCATCGGCAATATACGTAACCGTAATATTTGTAACCTCATAATATGCTGAAATTAAAAAAAAGGAATTAAAATGAGGAGATGGGAAAGAAATACTTTAAAACTTAAAGATTAATTTTGATGTTTTGCCTCTTCTGAGATTCATGTAGCATTTAATGAATGCCTGTGTTCATTGTTGTTTCTGAAATATTTCATTAAGAGAAGACATTCATTCATCCCACAAATATTTTATTAAGTACCTGTTACAAGAAAGGACATGAAGTACTGTCTGTCTAATTCAATTTCAGTTCACACCTGTAATTCTGCTCTACAATGGAGGTACATTGTGGGCCACGTGCTTTTATCCATTGTCTGGTCTCACTTAATTCTTTCAATCATTTTGTGGGTTAAATATGGTTTCTACCACTCCTAGATGAAGAGACTTAGGTTCAGTTTAGTGACTGCTTAAATTCATAACGCTAGTAAGTGGCAATGCCTTTAATTAAACCCAGGCTTCCTGCCTCCAAAATCATTGATCTTAACACCATACTGTCATATATACTATACAGTTCTTCTGGTACAAATCATGCTCCAAATGTATAACATACATAATCCAACACCATGCCAGGGAAAAATCAGTATAAAATAATGGGACTTTCAACTTTGTCAAAGTTGGTTCACCATACCCATGAACTTCTACTCCCTCCTGAAATCAGAATCACACAATAATAAAGAGTTTTTTAGGGGGGAGGAGAGGAAGCCACCACAAATGAAAACTGAAAAGAAATACTAGCAACAACATTTTGGAAGCTGGGAATTGGAAGGACAAGTGATAACTGACTTCACAGACCAGGAAAGCTGAACTGCAAGCTTAAGTCAGCAACAGGGATGCTAGAAGGCAACCTGGCTGACCCCCTAGAGAAATACCGAAAGTCCAGGAACTGTTACTACTAAGTACTCCTGGAAGCAGGAATGAAGTTTGGCTGAAAATAAGACGTTTTGTCTATTTGGCAGCAAAGCAATTGTCCCTCTCCTAAACCTAGCAGAAGACTGGAGGATTATTCCTTGGAAAAGACAAAAGATCAGGCACAGTTTAAAGTGTAGGTTCTATAATTAAAAGAGGGGGATTAGGTGGAAGTTTGCATGCTGTTATATATTAGTTCCCTATTGTTGCTAGAACAAATTATTCCAATTTTAAGGACTTAGAACAATACAATTTTTTTGTGTTGCTTTAGAGGTCAGAAGTCTAAAATGGGTTGGCAGGACTGTGTTCCTTTTGGAAGCCCTAGGGTAGAATACATTGCCTTGCCTTTTTCGGTTTTTAGAGGCTGCTGTTATTCCTTGAGTCATGGCTCCAACATCACTCCAACCTCTGCTTCTGCTGGTACATCTCCTTCTCTGACTCTGACTTTCCTACTTCCTTTTTGTTTTATAACGCTTACAATTGCATTGAGCCCATCCAAATAATCTAAGATAATCTTCCCATTTTAAGATCCTTAACTTAATCACATCTGTAAGCTTTCTTTCACCATGTAAGGTACATATTCACAGGTTTTGTGCATTAGTATGTAGACATCTTTAGGGAGACATTACTCAGTCTACCACATACACAAAATGTTGAGCTCTCATTCCATTCAGTTTGTGGAATGCTAGCAGCCAGGTTTATTTCCTCTAGGAAGAAAATTAGAAGATTTTTCTCTGACCAACCCAAAACACTTAATGATATTGACAAAAGGGTTCCCCAATAAAGGATCAAACCAGATGATGAGTTTCCAGTACAGGTACACATAGCTGCCAATTAGGTTTTTAGTGACCCTTTCTTAAATAGAAGCAGGCAGTCAAGGATCACCAGACAAAAAACATAGTGATAAAACAAGTATAGAGGAGAAAGATAAATTGAATAAGAAGAGATATCAAAATATATAGATATAGATATATCATTAATGTCCTCATAAATATTAAATATTCATGAAACAAATCAGAATACTATTTTAAAAAAGATAAATCAGAGAACAAGAGTAAGCTTTTAGAAATTAGACTTTAAATATGATAGTAGAATCAATAAAAAATCAATATTGATCAAAAATATCAATAGAAGATTTTGAAAATAAAGTTGAGTAAATAACCCAGCCAGCAGAACATAAGAACAAAAGTAGAAAATAGGAGAAAAATATAAGAAAACCCAGATGATCAGTCCAAGAGTCCACTTTATTATCAATAAATGGATCATGGAAATTTCCCCAAATGAAGAACTTAGGTTTCCAGATTGAAAAAGCCCATCCAGGACAACATGAAAATAGACCCATCCCAATGCACACCATGAAATCCTGGAACCCTGTGGACAAAGAAAAGGTCCTAAGGGCATCCAGAGGGAATAAATAAGGTCACATACAAAGGAGCCAGAATCAGAATGGCTTTCGGTTTCTCAAGAACAACATTGGAAACTAGAAATCAAAGGGACAAGGCTTTCAAAACTCTGAGGGGAAATAATTTCCAGCCTAGAATTATATGCTAATATAAACTGTTGATTAATCGTGATGATATGATAAAAACATTTCTAGACTGCAAAGTCTCAAAATAGGTATTCCATATCCACCCATTTTCAGGATGCTTCTGGAGGATGTGCTCAACCAAAAGAGCTGGTAAACTAAGAATGCAAGAAACAAGGGAGCCAACTCAAGGGAGGCTGAGGCAGTCTCCAGGGTGATGGTGATGGGATATCCAGAATGACAGAGGGATACCCATCAGAGTGAGCAACCAGGCCAGAATTGGGGGTGACCCTGATGAGTCTCCAGGAAAGAAGTCTCCAAGAAGAGGGGAATCAAACTAGTTGAATATCTCAAATGGTTGAATATTTTAAAAGAATATTTATTTAGAAGACTGGAAGAAAGTTTGGGGATCAGCTGGTGGATAAGTCTATAGAGAGCTAAGAAAACAACAACAAAAAATATGACACAATTATTAACTCCAGAGAAAACAAAAAGTTGGGCATAAAAGGAAAAGTGATAATCATATTCCATAATACATTACATGGCTCAGTCCCAATAGCATTTACATAGTCACAATAATGTCAACACTAAACCTTGATCTAATCAGACTGAGGTATGATGACTTGGGGAAGACGGGGAATTAGGAAGTGTGCGTGTGTGGTGGTAGTGGTCACAGGGCCCAGGGAAATCTGTGAAAGGGAGCTAGATTCTTCCATAGCAGCAAATCAATAGTGCTGAAACATAAAAATAAAGGAATAGCTTGATATTTAGGGATATGGAGGTTAATACCCAAAGAAACAGCTGTGAGAGTTGGATGCTGTTACCTCTGGATCAAGGAAATGGAAAGCAAAGGAAGGGACAAGGAAGAGTCTGCTGTTTTTCCAGAAAAGCCTTGTAGAACCATTTAATTTCTTAAACCACATGAATATTTATAGCTTTTGAAAATAGGAAAACTATATTTAAAAATAATTCCTTTTCTACCATAGTGTCTGACACCCATAATTAAAGGGCAAATCTCACACTACTCTCCAAGGGTAGATTTATTGAGTTACACTGCCCAGCAAGCATTCAATACCTTGTTTCTTGGCCCTTCCTGTTCTTCACATTAAAATACATGGAAATAAAGGTGTGAGCAAGATGGTGTTGCTGAGTTCAGAAAGTAATCGAAACTTCTGCAGAATAACTACAAATCTGCTCTTTAGGATGCCATCTAAACCTCTGAAAGACATGCTATGTTCTTGGCCTTCATCTATACTCAAAAACACTCATTCTCCAGAGAAGAATTCAACTGCAAACTATGTGCATATGAAATAGCTTTGTTCCTCAGGATTCCAAAGTGCTATCACGGTCAGTGTTTACAATAAATATAAACTTTTCCCCCTATTTTAATATGTACCATAATTTTTTCCCCCAAAATCTGCGGTGGGCTGTAAGGTGTTATCCCTACCCTTTATTTCCATATGTTTAATTGACATCGGGTCTCTGATGAGTTAACGTATTTCAACTAGGAAAGTAACTGGAGGATTTTGTTGATGAATCATGGCAGATAAGGGGGTTTGAAAGGTCTATCTACTGAGCTGAAAGAAGATCCCCAAAGTGGAGGAAGACACTGAGAATGGAGTACCTCAACCTCACAGCCCCAGTAGCATGGGGGACAGGCAGCTCCTAGAGGCTCCAACGTTTCTGCTACTCAGCTGCTCCTACTCAGATTCCAGCAGACCTCTTCTTGCCAGTTGGTAGTTTAGGGAAGATGGACACCAAGTTCTCCACACTGCCAGGCTACCCTAGCTAGGGCTGAAAAGAGTTGTGGAAACAGTCTTGGCAAGAAAGAGGGTGGCAACAACCCCTTGCAGAGTGGTAGGTACTGCCAAATGGGTCACCTCTAATTGC
Source organism: Cheirogaleus major (assembly GCA_963574435.1). Classification (NCBI taxonomy): domain Eukaryota; kingdom Metazoa; phylum Chordata; class Mammalia; order Primates; family Cheirogaleidae; genus Cheirogaleus; species Cheirogaleus major. The sequence continues at coordinate 14,508 of CAUYPO010024913.1, read as the reverse complement.
TCCCAGGACTGAAATTATCCTCTTGAACTGCAGCCCTGCACTTTCCTCTCTCGTTCTTCCTGAACTTTCCACCTTCTCTCCCACATCCTCTTCTCTAATGTCTTCTCCTTGTGCACAGTCTCACCCCAGTCTCCAATACTTTCCTTTATGCTCCTGTCCCCTTATGCTCCTGCTTTTCACTGTGTCTGGCTCTCTGGCTTGTCAAAGCATGGAAGGTGTTGGAAACTTTGAAACTTTGGGGTTTTGAAATCAGATAGTACTAGAGCTGTGTTTTTTGTTTTGTTTTTTATAAAATTACTCCAGCCTCAGCTTTTTCATCTCTCTCTCCCCATATATTTTTTTAAAGGGCTTTTTTTGAAGATTGAGGCAATACATGCGTGTGACAGCACTTAGTACAGCTTCCTCTTCAAACCTTTTTGGAACAAAGCAGAATATCTCATCATCTATATCTATCCATCTGTCCTCCATATATGCACACATCTCTATATATCCAGATATAGACATATATATATACACACACACATACACACACGCACATACACAAACATGTAGCAGTAATGTCAGACTACAGGCTGCAGAGAAGATACTCAATAATAGTTAAATTCCCTTCCACCCTCCTCTGCAGTCCTATGTTGTATGCACTCACCTGCTGCTCTATGTTTACTCTGGGGGAAATGCCTCATTGTTCTTCAAAAATCTTTCTTTTCCTCTTCACTCATTACCTTATTCATACTCCTAGTTTTCTTCTCATTTCTCTTCTTGCTCTTCTGTCTTTCTTATTCTTTTTATTGTTTGATATCAGGAAGTTTCTGAATTCAGGCTGTGGCCCATAAATAGTCTTAGAGATCCTTGCTCCTCAAAGTGTGGTCCCAACAGACCAGCAGCACTGGCTGAAATGCAGAATCTCAGTACCCAACCCAGACCTACTGAGTCAGAATCTGAGTTTTATATAACATCCCCAGGTGATTTGTACACACATTGATGTGTAAGAAGTCCTCTAGCACCTCTGGGTTTCTGTCAAATGAGATCAAATTTAGGAAGAGGGCAGTGGAGATTCCTGGAGTTAGTGACTAAACCTGTGGGATGTTCTGAGTAAGATGGCAATTAATGAGAAAATAATTACTCTTCAAACTACATACAGAAAGTTTCCAGGTTGACTCACGAAGCACCAGCTCAACTTTAGACACAAGATGAATGGACCCTGCTGGAATGACTGCAGCCCCGGCCATTCCTACTGAAGTTATAACCAATTTTGTGTGCTGTAAATACCAACTGATTATAAGAAATACAAAAGTGTATGAAGTGAAGGAGGCAGAGGGGAACATTTACCCCTTTCAATCTTATCCTACAGCTTTAACTGCACTTGTTTTAGCTTAACTCCTCTAAGTTTTTATTGAAAATGAAGCTGCAAACTGCCAACTATAAGAAATCTAATATTTCTTAATTTCTATTCATTTATGAGAAGCATGCACTAGAGAAAAAAAAGAATCAACATGAGAACAAAACAAGGGAAGTTTTTCCTCTTCTCATCAATATCAAACTGATAAACAAAGCAATCATTTTCAGAATGGGCATCATTTTACAAAAATAAATTGGAGAAGATGAGAAAACTCTCTCAATACTGCTGAATACAACCATCACCACACAGAGCTTAATCCAGCCCATTTTCTGAACTCACCTGCTTCTCTTGCTGTTAATCTTCAAGGGACCCGTTCATTGCAAGTTCTAAAGACTCTCAACTCTTTCTACCCCTGTACACTTGTCTAGATCTAGACATGGGCCAATGTTGAAAAACCAAGGCACAGAGATAAGAAAATATCTCATGTGATAAAGAAGCAAGAAGATATCAAACACAGACCTTGCTACCCTTCTGAAAGTAAGACCAAACCCTTGAAAATTCTACCTTGAATGCACTCTTTACCCCAACCTTAACTCCAAACTGTGCTGTTTCATTTATTATATAATCCAATCATATGTGGTAGTGGGCTGTAGCCGATGACTTAATTTCATTTGCATTTTAGAACCTGGAGATTTGCAGCAGCACTAATTCAATTGAAGAAAAATTCTTCTCATTTCTTAAAGTTGTTTCCTTCACTAGTATCTTTATAGAGAAGTTCACAGATCCTTAAAAACAGTAATTTTAATTAAATCATTTCAAATCAAACGTCTGGCAAAAATCACTCTATCAAATACAGCGATGATTGAAGAAATTGGCTTTATATTTTTTGAGACTGTTCTGTAATTGATCCTCAAAGATAAGGTCATTATGTGCAGTATGCTGTGTATTTGGGTATGATCAGGGACTAGAATGGTTTTATCAGGACCATCTTTGGTTTTCAATAGGACTTTTTCCTTGGATGTTATAGCGTGCACCATTAAATTTTACTTTTGTTTCAGTGTCAAGATATTACTCTTCAAATGATTTCTCTTTTTTTCTTCTTAAAGATAGAAGCCACCATATGAAATACTTATCCATGGCATGACTAGTCTTTTGAAATGTTTAACTTAATACTACCTTAAAAAGTACTATGAAAAGTTAGGTCCAGCTGATCTGTCAGGATGCGATGCTGCTTTTATGCACTGGCATAATATAGAAACTTACATTTGCATCATACTTTATCTATGATAAAACATATTTAAATATATTAATACTTGGTGCATAAATGAATGACTACTAGGAGCCAGAATGTATGGCTTTAAAAACCTAAGTTTTGGAGAAAAACAGACTTAGATTCAAATTCCATCTCCTCAAGTTACCGTGTGAGCTAGGGCAGGTTATTTGACCCCTCAGAGTCCAGATGTCTTTATCTGCAAAAGGGGGATCATACGATCTTATAGAGTTGTAATGATTCAGCAAGGTCATGTATGTAAAACACTCAGTACAGTCCCTGGCTTATAAGAAATACTCAGGAAGCTTCAGCTCTTATTACATGATATTATCCTCAAAAGGTAAGTTATCAAATCCTTTTACTCATAAAAGATATGTCTTTAAAATTATAGAACATGCCCAAGGTCACACAGATAGTCCTGAGACATCTGAGATTAAAACACATGAGAGCTGATCCCAAATCTCATGCTTTTTCCCACAAGTACACCTCCTTCCTGGCTTCCACTGTGAGTTAAGTGACTATATTATAGATTCTTCTCTTCTGAAGGGTGACTGACGTGCGTCGGCTATGATGGCTCTCTCCTGCCTCCACGGTTCTGTACAAACCGGGTTGAGATGTGATCCCGTACTGTGTGAGTCTTCTTATCCTTAACGTTTTGCCATCTATATATGCCGCAAGATGCTTCTCTTATTCTTACCATTATTTGTTCGTATTCTGACTCTAAAGAGGTTTGTCCGTGACTGTCTGGAGGCAAATGGCATGATGATCCTAGCAATTTAAAATCTCCATTCAATATTTATTTTCAGCCACTGGCAAAAATAACTCAGAAGAATGTGTTAGTTTTGACAGAGCACACCCATTTCTTCATAATTTGGAGGTGTATAGACTATCGTGTGCTTTTGTGATAGGTTACTTGCAATCTTGAAAATGTTTAAGAGCAGCAAATGTGGGACTTCTAGACTGAATGGCAGAAAGAGCTGTTGGCTCTACACCGCTGCCTTATTGAGGCCCAAGGGCTGAAAAAGTCGCAGAATATGTCCTAGGAAGTGGTTGGTCAATGCAGTGCCATTTGGAAATACATATTTCATTTGACAGCATTTGTAAATCACATATTTTCCCCTCAGAATAACTCACAGTGTGAAAATGTTTCCATATGTTAGAAATGGGTCTCTCCATTTTGCTGAGGGTTGGGAGGGGAATAGAAATAAAGTTTAAGTTTCATGGGATGTTGACAATATATATCGAGCAGGCACAAACACAGGTTTAAAATGGTATCTTCTTAAAGTTAATTTTAAATAATTCTCTAGTAGTTTTTTTCATTACTGCTAAAATTAAAGAGGTGCTTTTAACTCAAAATATCATACTAGTAAGAATTAAATCACTGTTCAGAGAGAGTTCTAATAAGTGAATATAGCTTCATATAGCTTCATATATTGAATCCAGACAAATTTAAACTCTTCCTCTTCATTGAAGAAACATGCTATTTTTAAATTGCTTCATGGATTCCAAGGACACAAGCCAGATTGAGAAGCTTCTCAACTTCTTCCAATTCCAAAACACTTTTCTTTAAACTTACTCCTCTTTGTTTTGAGCCTTTGAGCAAACAGGAGAAAAAGCTCCTTTTTTCTCCATTTCCACAGGAATAAATGCGTGTTACTCCACTGAAAGTAAGTCCTTGGAGACCTAGTCAGAAAGAAGCCAAGCTCCCCCACAAGCCCAGAAAACACAGGTCCCATTCTCCCCTAGGGTACACCCCCGGGAGGCCAGCATTCATCTTCTTGTATCTGAGGACTGAACTCCTCCTGGCCCTCCCACACAGAAACAGAGCAGGAGAAATATGATGCTGGTGTCAGATGGTTCCAAACAGATATCTTATTGCATTGCATCAGAACTAGTTTGGGAGAAGTAAAAGCCAGCAACTGGTACACTTACCAGAAACATTTTATTCACTATGCTAAAGAGAATTACAAGAGAAAACTTTTCACTTTTAAAATCTATGAAACCTGAAAAATTCTCAGGAAAACTGAAAACAATCCTTTAGATTATCTATTCCTGACGACTCCGGGCTAGCTCAGTCAGTAGAGCATGAGACACCTAAATTGATCTATTCCTTCCTTAGAGCTTTCATGATCATTGAAGCATTGTGACAAATTGAGATTAAGGAAAGGATTGGAGAAGATATTATTATAATTATGTGATGTCTTTTTAAATTGTGATAAAATATACATACAAAACACTTGCCATTTTAACTGTTTTTAAGAGCATAGTTAAGTGGTATTAAATACGTTCACACTGTTGTGCAACCATCACCACTATTCATCTCCAGAACTTTTCATCTTTCAAAACTGAAACTTTGTAAGCATTAAACAGTAACTCCCCATTCTACTTTCCCCCCAGCCCCTGGTAACCATTATTCTATTTTCTGATTCTAAATCAGACTAGTCTAGGTACTTCATATAAATACATACAATACATGCCTATTTGTGTCTGGCTTATTCACTTAGCATAATGACTTCATCCATGTTGTAGGATGTATCAGAATTTCATTCATTTTTAAGGTTTAATAATTCCATTGTATGTATATACCACGTTTTTTTAATCCATTGGTCTGTTCATGGACTTTTTTTATCCACTTTTCCTCATTTTCCTTGTTCTCCTTTCTTTGCTTCTATTTGGCTCCATATTTCTCTCTAACCCCCACCTTCCTTGCCTCCCCCACACATGTCCCACCTCATTTCTCCTTCTTTCTCCTCCCTATATATTCATCATTTTCTCTTTATGCTTAATACTATAATAAGCAAATTATAATAAACAAATTTTTATGGGTATTTTCCAAAATTAGGTAAAACTCAAGTTATCTTTCCTTAATTTCTCTATCCATTTGAGATACTTGTTTTTACAATGGCCCTTACATCATAAAACTCTTGGATGTCAACGGAAGTGTAGTCCCAGCTCTCTGTGCTAACCACTAACTCTGAGCAGGTTACTTCTCTCTTCTGGTTTCAGTTTTCTAATATGTAAAATCAGTTGGCTAAATAATCTTAGAAGCCCTAACATTCAGTGATTTATGGATATCAATCTCTTGGATGAACTGTTTAGGAAAATAGTTTTGATTCATTTAATAAACATTAACTGCCTGCCATGAACAAGGTAATGGACAATAACTATAGTGAGTTTAAGACTTAAAATGTCAGACACGTTCACAAAGATAGAAGTTTGGCACATTTATTATGTTTTTTAGATTTGTTTTCTATAACTCTGTGCTTTTTCTCATTATTCAATTTGTAGCTAGGGTTGTCTTCTAAAAAGTCCCTCCAAACCTATTAATATTTTGCTTCATCCCACTATAAAAATAATCACTTCCACTAATTAATCCATATTTAAGAATGAAGCTCCTTATAACAAAAGTTCATCTTGTTAAATAAAAAGAACTTCATAATCTGTAGCGTTGGTATGTGTCTTGTCCATTCTCAGCTTCTAAAAATATACACACACAACTCTTTATCTGCAACATCGTTTCTCTGCAGACAACTAAATTTTAACACAGCCAATCCTAGACCAAAATGGTCCATTGCCAACATTCATAGACTTTCCTCTTACATTACCCTTTTTCTCTAGATGGCAATAACCCTCCTACTTATGAACTAGAAAAGATTTGGTGCCAATTACTTAAACAGGTCATTATATAGGTCTGAAGTATGGTTCTTCCATCTAGATGGAGCCTGACTACAGTAGGATGGTCAAGTTATTGAGCTGTAGTTGCTAGAAGTCTGGAAGTTTCTCAGAATTTGATGAGGGAAAGGAATTTGGGCCCTGTTGACCTTAGGGTCTTTCAGGACCTGAAGCATATCCTGCCATGATACAGGCCACACTTAAGAATCTCCTCCTTATCTCTCTTGTTTGAGTACATAGTTGGGTTCCTTCTCCTCATTTCCACTTTTAACCCCTCTCCTCTTTCTGGCTCAATGCACTTAGGTATGTTTTATGTTCTTTGGATGTTGTGTTATTAATATCCAAAGATACCTTCAGACTATCATCCTTTGTTAAAAGTCTAGATTTTATTTCCTGTGACCCATTGCTTGTTTATTGCCATCCACAGGGGGTGAGGTATCTGATGATTGGATAGAAGAAATGCAGCTTCTTACTGAATGGAGGTATTTACTGCATTTTAAATCTTGACTTTTGAATGTTTTGTTAGATTTGCCCACAGACTTCATTAAAAAGCAACTCAGGTGTGAAACTTACCTTGCCTAAATGTTGATTAAAATTTCAAGTCAAGTTAATGATTTAATATAATAGTTGAGCCAAGATTTGCAATAGAGGCTCTAGTTTAAATAAAAAAGTGAATTATATTATAATAATGGCTATTATGTAGCCCTTTTTTAATTTGAAGTTTTGGATACTGCTTGTTTATTTTGTAAAAGACCCAAACCATCTCTCCAAGGCCATATCAGCTAAGTTCCACAAATTTTATATTGCTGTCATTCACACTTCATGCAGTGTGAGAGATAGGGGCTATGCAGTGTTTAAAGTAAAAATTGCTAGCCTAGTCAGCAAGCCACTTGTTGTAGGGTGATAGGTTTGCACTGATACACCTGCATTTTCTCAACTGTTACTTTTAGAGTCAAACATCCCCTTTTGGGAGACAGTTGGATGTGATTAGTAACATACTGAAATTAACTGGTGGTTTAATAGCAGCCTATTTTAAACAACCAAACTGCAAACTGAGTTCAAGGGTAGCTAGTATCCAGACCCTTCACAGGTGCTTAGCTGAGCATCTATTTTGTGTCAGCATAAGAGGCAGTGAGCATGGGTTGAAGCAAAGGCTCTGGAGGCAGGGTTCTTGTGTTAGGGTCTTGGCTCAAGATCCCAGCTGTGAGGTCTTGACACTACTTACCTCCTGAGGCTTTCATCATACATGAGCTAATACACGAAAAGTACTTGAAAATAGTGTCTGGAATATAATAAACACCACATAAATGTGATTTGTTTATAAGTGACATGCTAGCTCTGTGGTGTAGGGCAGCAGTCCCCAACCTTTTTGGCACCAGAGACCGGTTTCTCAGAAGAAAATTGTCCTATGGTCGGCGTAAGGGTTTGGGGTCAGGGTGTCGAGCTCAGGCGGTGATGCCAGTGATGGGGAGCAGCTGTAAATACAGATGAAGTTTCCCTCACTTTCCCGCTGCTCACCTCCTACTATGCACCCCTGGTTCCTCAGTTTCATGGAAGACAATTCTTCCACCGAGGAGGGTGTCAGTGGAACTCTGTGGCCTGGTCCCTAACAGGCCACAGACCTGTGCTATTCCACAGCCCTGGGGTTGGGAACCACAGGTCTGGGGTATAAACCCATTTTTTTCTCTCAAAGGATTTGTACAACACAGTTGAGGAGGCAACATCAACATGGATGAAATAATTGTGGGGAGATCCCAGAATCTTACTTCTGAAAGGATTTAGACTCGCATCCCCAATAGATGGCCTTCCATAACACAGAATGTCAACACGGGTTAAAACGAATGCTGTTGCCAGAGCTCAGCAGTCCATATGTGGAGCACGCTGGCATGGGGGCTACGTGTGGGCTGAGATCTTGGCCCTTCACCCCACAGGGTCAGTTTTATCTGACTTTATCTCAAACTGCTTTACACATTTTTTTCATTTTTTATGTATGCCTTATTGTGAAAAAATGTGGAGAAGTTGCTTCTTGTTGTCATAGTTGTAATTGACTTTAGAAGACACCAGCAAAGATAGCATGATTTGAATGTGAAGGTTAGATTAAATTATGCCACCCTAAGTGGTGTCTGTTTACCTGGTAGGGAATGTGCACCCCTGGGATGGCTGCCAGCACCAGGAAATTCACATCTCAGAGGTGTCTCATTACAAACTCATCATCTTTCCATCTCAATATCAGAGGCTGTAAGTATTAGCATAATGAATGTCAAAAATTATTTTCATTGGTGAAGTTAGTGGCATTCAAGACCCTTGGATTGCCTAAAATATTTTAGGGATGCTTCCTAGTCTTGAATAACCTGGACAGAAGAATATGGCAAGGCCTGTAGCTTGTACTCTGAAGTACAGAGCTTTATACTGAAAGGTCCAGCATCCCTAATGAGCAGGGGAATTCCTGGTTACTGGCTGACTACACGGAATACTGCCTGTGGAATGTCGTTTTGCCTGAGCAAAACTTTTAGGCAAGATGTAATCAGATTACTTAAAGAACAGAGAGTTTGGGACCTCATATAAACTGTTTTATGCTTACTTACTAATAAATATGTGTTTAATAAAGATCTGTCTATATGAGAGAATTTAGCCTAAGACTTGCTTTATTTGAACAAGATATTAAGGTTGTGGAGTAGTTTACTTTTATCCCATCCCTGACTTTTTGTTGGCTTACTGCTACCTCCCAAAAAGAATCTGAAAGAATCTGCAAGTAGGTGAGTCAATTCCTTAAAATACATCTGTCTTTCTCTCCATATATATGTATGTATAAACACACACACACACACAAACACACACACACATATACAAATGACCCTTGAACAACACAGGTTAGGGGCACTGACCCCCTGAGGAGTGGAAAATTTGCATATGACCTTTGACTACCCCAAAACTTAACTACTAATAGCTTGCTGTTGACTGGAATCCTTACAATAACAAAACAGTCAACGAACACATATTTAGTATGTTATGTGTATTATATACTGTATTTTTACAATAAAGTAAGCTAGAAAAAAGAAATGTTATTAAGAAAATCATAAGGAAGAGAAAATATATTTGCTATTCATTAAGTGGAAATGGATCATCATAAACGTCTTCATCCTTGTCATCTTCACATTGAGTAGGCTGAGGAGGAGGAGGAAGAGGAGGAATTGGTCTTGCTGTCTCAGAGGTGGCAGAGGTAGAATAAAAGCCACATATAAGTGAACCTGGGCTGTTCAAACTTGTGTTGTTCAAGAGTCAACTGTGCACACACACAGCCCTACACATACAGACACACATCCTACTGGTTCTCTTTCTCTGAAGAACCCTGACTAATACACTATTTCACCTGGTTGTTGTGAGAATTAATGAGCTAAGGTATTAATATATGACCATTTGTAAATTTTAAAAACACCATAAAACATAAGGATGGTTGTCTGCCTAGTATATGTGATGTGTAATGTACTTTGCTGAAGTTTTATTGACATACAAATTAATATATACAAATGTAGTCATAGAGTCTAAATTATAGATAAATGAATTCAAAATATCACAGAAGATGCTACAAGACAGGAACAAATAGGAAGATGAGCTTCCTAGACTTGTGTTCTGGACTGATAACAGCATCTGTTGCCATAGAGCATAAACTTCACGTGGACAGGAAACCATGGCTTGGTTGGCTTAGTTCAATTTACATACCTAGCACATGGCATGAGATTTTGCATGTAGTTATTGCCCAGATAATTGCCGAAGAATTAGCGAATTTTATTTATATTATCACCCCAAAATTACATTTTTGTGAGTGACTGGGTGAAAATATTTAAATACCTAAGAGTTAATATAAAGCACTCTAGTTACAGCATGGAGGGTTAGAAAATATGTATATGTTGAAGCTGGTCATGCCTTCAGAAATGTCAAATGTCAAATAATCATAGTCTGTATGCTAAGTAAGAGAGTTAGAAACTTAGCCTGGCTGGGGAAAGGCCAAAGCCATGAACTCAGGATGCTTCCATGACTAAATACAAAGCCAGACCTCACTCTCTAGAACTTATGGCTTTGCCTCCTTGGACCTTTGCTGAACTTTGCATAATAGCATGGTGCAAATATAGCATGCAGGAAAAATCAGGGCCACTGCACTGAATGAATACTTTTAAACTCCAAGACAATAACTGGAATACTATTTAGCAGCATAGCAAACACAGTGTCATTTGTCAACTCAGATCTCTAGATGACATTTCTTTTAGCAGTCAGTGGCCGGTCTGGACTATATTAGCATGCTTCACAACTTTATGGATTGCGGTTTACGTGGGCAGATATTTTGAGACTCGGTTGTGGAAGAATATGGCTGCTTTCAAAACATTCCAGGCAAAAAGCTTCTGTCTGAGAAAGAAGACCAGACTTCTAGACTTGTTGGTATTTTGGGAAGTATGTCATCATAATGATATTTCCAGACTTTTCTGGATATGGCCAGTAAGGGAGAGACTATCAAAATAGCCTGCCTTAAATTAAAACAACAGTGAGATATTATTTTCCACTTACACATTTGTGAAAAAAAATTTTAAAACAATACCCAGTATTACTGAAAGCATACCCTTACACTGCTGATTGGAGGGCCATTTGGCCAAAAAAAAAAAACCTTTAAAAATCCATAATCCTTGACTCCATAATTCCACCTCTAAGAATTTATGCCAATAAAATAATACTATATCTGTGCATAAGATCTCTCCATTACTGTAGGTTCAACACCATGTTAATTATAATAGTAAAAAAAATTAGAAATATATAAAATGTCTAACAGTAGGGAATTGCCTGAAGGAATTTTGCTATATCTATATGAAGGAACAGTATGCAACTCTTAAAAATAAGGTTGTAGAAGAAATTTGTTTATCCTCTATTCTTAAATTAAAAAGCAGTTCACAAACACTATGTACACTTTTTGTTTAAAAATCAAGCAAAAGAAGAATCCATACATGTGCATAGAAGAAAAGGCTAGAAGACTATACATTAAAATGTTAATAGCAACTATCTTTGGGTGCTGGGGTTATAGGTGATTTTTGCTATCTCTTTTATGCTCCTCTCACCACATTTTCTATATAAAAATATTCTATCATCCATTGGGGAGAGGGGAGGTAGCTTTAAACACTTTAAACAAAATGAACAGCAAACAAAAACCACCTATGAACTAGGATTGTCTACTAATAGAGAAGAGCTTTTTACAGTGCTATGTCTTAACCCTGGCACATTCTAGGACTTTACATTCTAATGTAGTTGGTTCAAAGTAATTTATTTGAGCCCTAATGGTATTGCATGGTCTGAAAAATTTACATTGCTTTCATTTAACATGAAGTATTTTCTACTCACACTATGCTAAGCCTTGTACAGCATGAAGTCACTTCGTACAGCTCCAGGCACTGATGCAGGGAGGTGGCCTGATACAGTCACACAAATGGTAGCACACAGATGCCACCTTGGAAATGAGGGGTTTGGGTCCTTTAGCTAAGTACTCTCCATGCCACTGAAACCTAAAACTGTATCTACAGAAAAATAGTTAAAGAGTTCATAGCCTAGACCCACAGAAAAACAGATCCATCATAGGTTGTTGAGGAATCACTAGATAGAAATGTCTGGTAAACCCTTAACCTCTGGGGATGATGATGTCATCCACGAGAGCACCCAGCCTTCTCCATAAGAGTCTTTTGCTGTCCCTGACAGAGTGGGTTGGAGGGATCATCTTGTCTATTCATTTCAACATCTGCCACTAATTGATACTCTGGCTGGGGAGTGGATTTGAAAATTTGAAAAGACTGATGGTGAAAATGGCTGTGAGGTAGACAGTTCAGTCTGAATCAGTGCCCATCAAGTGAAATGTGACACTCTTTCTGTCTGACTCCAGCTGTTCCTGGACCATAAAAGGGAATGAGTGAAGAATATATCTATTTTTCCCACAATGAATGAGCCAGAGGTGCAGAAAAAAATGAGGCTTAAACAAAGTCCAAAAATGTCCCACTAGTGGGGACAGCTCCGGGCTAACTTAAAGCTACTCTCAGCTGAATTCCCCCTGTAGCTGACTCAGCCTTGCCTGGATGGGTGTTTTGAATTACACACAATCTAGCATACTCTAAATTACTGAAAGTGGCTAGAAGTTTAAGCACGTAACTTTCAGAATGCCAATTCCAAGGAATATGAATTCTTGATAGCCTTCCACAGTCCTTTAAAAATCAATAATGAATCCAAGTTAACCCACCTTTATTGCATCACTATTATGTCTATTCTCAGAATTTAAAAATAGAAGATTGCAAGAGCATTTCACAACCAGAGCCTCCCCAGGTGCTTCACCAGCCCATCATTTTTCTGGAAATGCAAATGGACAGAAGGTCACAGAACACGAGACCCAGGAGCCCGACTGACTCACCTTGCTGTGGCCGGTCCTCCTGCAGCTTCAGCTTACACGTGCGCACACTGAACAGGTGGCTGCTGCCTTTTCTTTGTGTGGCAGACATGGTACTAGCAGTATGGTTGTGACTCAAGGCACTTCCTTCCTTTGGCCGGTCACTTTAAATTGTCTTCACAAGACACTTAAAACCACATAGGTACGTGCAGATCCTGTCCTTGAGTGTAAGCATGTACTCCTCTAAAAAATTTCTGAGTTTTTCTTAGTCATGATTCTTGAAATAAATAATTTTCTAAATATAAAGATGCCAATTCATTTGGCTAAAAACATAACTTAATTCTTTCATTTCAAAGCAAATTGAAACCTTCCCCCCATATAGTGTAAAATCCTACAAATTAACTATTTCTAACTGATTACACTTTTGGCAATTTTTGATTCTGTCTGTTGACATGAAATCTAATGCCTCTAGTATTAGAGAGGACTGCTAGAGTAACACATACACAAAGAAAAAAAGTGCTGCTGAGTTAAATCAAGTGATTTCTAAGCCTGGTCTGAGTTACCGTCAGTGACAGCTGAAAGTGTACAGTTCTTAAGGGAGGCTGGGAAGAGGAGGAGCAAAGTGGGTAGGGTAATTAGCATAAAGAGGCAGGCAAGAAATGGCATTGGAGTTGCTCTGAATAATAGTGACCAAAGCAGGGATTCTAAAGATACCCTGCTGTTACGTTACTGTAATTACATATCTGACTTTTGCTACTTTGCTTGTAATTAAAATACAAGCTGAAGGAGGGGTTTATAGTGCAGGGACATTCATTTGTACATGCAAAATCTGAAAGGTAGAACCGGAACTGCTAATGAGTTCATGGAAATGTACTGCCAGAACTTTCGATTTCTGTAAACACCTCTGAGTCCTCAGAAGGGAGCAGTTATAGGGCAGCCTGCCTGCCAAGGCAACTATTTGGAGTTCTGGAAGGAAAATAAACACACAAAACATTTATCTCTGTTTCCTTCTTAGATTCTCTATTGCTATTTCTAGGTCATAGAGCAAGGCTATTTCTAGTTTTTCTTGTGCTTGCTATTTCATTACTATTTAAAAATATAACCCCCAAACACCTTTTATTTAACTTGGGAGCTTGCTACAACTGAAGCCATAATGAATGCTGGTAGGTCCTGCCCTTCAAGAGTCTTTGCAGATTCAGAAAGGAGGTGGTAGGCAGAACTAAGGAGTAAGGCAGGGCTGGTTAGCCTCAAAGCCTGGACCCTGCAGTTTCCCATGCATATTTGGAAATTGATAAACTTGACTCCTGAATAAGAAATTTACCTCCTAGCCATATCTAGGTGGGCACCCTCATTTTACTTTGAGGCAATTAACAATTCCCAAGCACACTCTCATTTATGAAAATCCTTATGAAATGTGTGATTACTTTTTTTAAATAATTCCTATGATTTATTAAAATGCTTTTATTGTTTTAATAGCCTATCTTCTGCAGTTTTAGGTCCATCACAGTGTAACAGGTTATAGAAGTGCTTTGTTACATTGAAAGAGAGTCCAGGTGGGGTGTGGTGGCTCACACCTGTAATCCCAGCCCTTTGGAAGGCCGAGGCAGGAGTTTGAGACCAGCTGGAGCAACATAGCAAGATCTCATCTCTACAAAAAATTGTTTTAAAAATTAATCAGGCATAGTGGTGTATGGCTGTAGTCCTAGCTCCATAGGAGGCTGAGGCAAGAGGATCACCTGAGTCGAGGAGTTTCAGGCTGCAGTGAGCTATGATGATGCAACTGTACTCCAGCCTGGGTGACAGAATGAGATCCCATCT
>CAUYPO010024912.1:0-25141 GCA_963574435.1 Cheirogaleus major | reverse complement strand
ACAAGTCCTTAGTAGGAGTTATTATAGTTATTTTCCTAAAGCTGCCTGTAAAGTAAAACAAGCTTTCAGTGCTTTAAAGCTTTCCTCATCACACAAGAGCAAAACGGATTCATCGTCAATGCACAGCACAAACTATCGTGCAGACAATGAGTGCTGGCTGTGGGCAAGGTTTCGCGGCCAGTGAGCGCCGTACAAAGTGGTTAAGCCAGACTTTACAACCTTTTCAGTGACTGCAGGTTTACACACACAGGTGTGAGCACAATACCCTGATTGATCTGTCAGCAAGCAGTTTTTCAGCTTGTGCTTTTTATCTATACAAAACTCTGAGGCAAAGAAATACCAAGTGCTCAACTCCCAGTTTGAGATAAGGAGAAGAAAAACAATACAGAGAAGAAACACAAATAATCTCTCAAAATTACTCTGCCATCTACACATCTCTCAGGACTTTTGAATTCAGGAAACAAGCTCTTGAGTGCTTTTCCAGAGAAATCACTCAAAGTGTAGGTAAAGATTGCTTTTGCAACTTGAGTTTTATATTTATAACTAACAGGTCACCCTGTTTTCTTAGACAATATCATTATCCATAATTAAGTAAATAAAATTTCTATTACTTATCCTGAACCCTCTCTACACAGAATTGTGATGGTTTCCATGCAACATACATAAATTGCAAATCAAATCCTACAAGGAAGAGCTCTGAGGAATGGATATATTCCCTGAAATGCCATTTCCACCCAAGCCCCAGTCCTCCAGAGCAAATTTCAGGTCTGCCATGTCACCCATCCCAACACCACACCATAGAAGCTCTTCAAATATGGACCTTATGTTACCATTCTCCTATCTTGACTCTTACCAGGTGATTCCTTTCAAATCCAAATCACATTTTTCTTAAAAAATTGTGGTACTTATTAATAGAGTATTAAATAATATACACACATACACACACACTCGCAAATAGATTTTCAATGACAAATGGATACTGTTAGGCCCTTACAGATAGTGAAATAAACTTTGATCTGGAAGCTCTATTTACTAGGCCAAATGTAATGTTTGTAATAGTAAATGCCCAATATATGTTTGTTAATATAATTCAACATTTGAGGTAGAATCCTGACAACTCAGCCTTAAACACATTATCCAACCCTTCCTCTTTTTACCATGTTGACTCTTGGTGTCTGTAAGATCTGCTCTTCTGTTTTTTCTCCTATTTTTGTGGTGGCTCTTTCTCAGTCTCCTTTGCTGAATTCTCTTCATCTTCTTTTTTTTTTTTTTTTTTAAACCCTAAGTGTTAGAATGCACAGAGAGCTGTACTTGGCCCTTTTCTCTTCTCTATCAATACACAGGCCCTAGGAAATTTTATCTTAAGTGACTTATTCTGTCCTATGGCTTTAAAGTCTGCTTGTATATTGATTATTCTCAAATCTCTATTTCTAGCCCTGAATGCTGCCCAGAACTCCAGATAAGTATATTTATCTGATCAACTGATATCACTGGGCATGTGGGTGATATAGGGTGTAACATCAGACCTCTCATCCTCCTATCTTTCTTATCTTAGTAAGGAATATCATCATTCATCAGTTTGTAGAAAACAAAAATCTAGCAATTTTCCTTTCCTCCTCAATTCTGCCAATGATTCATTTCAACCACACCATCTGAACAGGTCCCTCCATTTGCATTGCTACCATACTTGTCTAACCCTTCTATTACTGCTACAACCACATTAGCCTAACGGGCCTTCTGGGCTGCCAGGCTGCTCTTTTCAAACCTAATGCATATGGTGTCACTTTATTGCTTAAAGCTATCCACTGAATTCCCATGGCTCTTAGAATAAAATTCAAATTTTTTAACTTGATTAACAAAGCCCTATATGACTTGGCTCTTACCTAAAACTTTAACCTTGTTTATAGCCACTTTCCCCCTTACCATTATTTTCTACTCATGCTAGACTTTGTTACTTAAAGAAACCAAACTCCTAGAATTTGTGACTTTGCATTCGCTTTCCTTTTGACTGGAACATGAGCAGTTTCTTATAGTATCAATCTCTACTTAAATGATCCTGGCTTAGAATGAATTTCTCTTATCACTTAATCTAAAATGGACATGCAGTAATCTTCTATAACATCATCTTCTTTTAATGAACATTTATTATTTTCAGATCATTTGTAATTTTTATTTCCTTGTTTGTTTTTAGAGTCTGTCTTGCTCATTGTTGTTTCCTTATTGCCTAGAATAGTACCTGGTACCAGTGGATACTCCATAAATGTTCCCTGAATGAGTAAAATTTGATGAATAAGCTATAGAGGGAAAGGGAGAAGAAGTCATTTTACAATGTAGGTGATGATGAAGATAATGGTGCCAAAACAGAGAAAAGAGAAAAATGGAAAAAAATCAAATTCAGTTTGGGATTAGTCAATAAGTGTAGTTATTTTGAACCTGCTGATTTTGAAAAGAAATAGATGCTTTAATCCAATTAACCACTTCAGTACCGCACTCACCCGCTGCGAAAAACCTTGCCCACAGCTGGCACTCATAGTTTGTGCTGTGCTTTGACAATGAATCCGTTTTGCTCTTGTGTGATGAGGAAAGCTTTAAAGCACTGAAAGCTTGTTTTACTTTACAGGCAGCTTTAGGAAAATAACTATAATATCTCCTACTAAGGACTTGTTAAAAGGTCACAGACTCATAGTAACTTATTAGCTGAACGTACACACTGCAACTGCAGAGATAAAAGCTGTAAAAGTAAAAGCTTTTGGCTGTCGACTAAAGTCGAGGCTCGGCTGTGCACGTTCATGACGCTCGTACCAAAGTGGTTAAGTAGGCAACAGAAAGAAATAAGTGCTGAAAGATTAGAACATGGCTAAAGCTAGGGATTTTAGTTGCTTCAACTGGTAGGAATGAATAAAATCACAAGTGTAGATTTGATGGAAAAAGGGACACTCAATTGAATGATTAAACTGTAAAGTTTCAGAGGGAATTGGAAGTTACCCGAAAGAATCAGACAGATACCGTAATAAATGAAGCTGGCTGGTGTAAGGCAACTGGGAGTGGTATAAACCATGGCAAATTAACAGAGAATGCACTGTCTAAAGGGGCAGCCGCTACTTACCTCTGATGAGTTTTGTGCTATAGAAAGGCCATGCTACTAGGTCTTCTGACGTTTTCAAAGAAACAGAAAAGTTAGATCATTTTGTGTGAAAACACTCAATATTTTACTTGTAACTAAATTTTTTAAATTAGAAAAAGAACTTAAGTGTTCAAACCAAACATGTCAGTACCCTAGATGTGTTCTGTGGACAACTGATTTTTAACCTTTGGTTAAAATATACCTGTGCCTATGTGTCTGCTGCCAGTAAGGGTTCCCATTCTGCTTTTTATGAGCATCTCACTTGGGAAGTACCTACTTCTACTTACTACACTGAGCCAGAAAATAGATTTTCTAATGCACCATCTCTTGCAAGCATACTTGACAATATTATAGAAGATGTTTAATTAGCATAAAACAACATATAACATGATCAGTTCAGAAGCTGGTAAATGGAACTAGAAAGTTGGATTTTTAAGTAATCCCATATTCTCAGCTGGGGGTGGTGGTGCATGCCTGTAGTCCTAGCTACTTGGTAGGCTAAGGTGGGAGGATAACTTGAGCTCAGGAGTTTGAGGCTATAATGAGCTGTGATCGTGCCACTGCACTCCAGCCTGGGCAACAGAGGGAGACCCTATCTCTTAAAAATAAAAAAAGAAAAGAAAATACTCAAATACTCTACAATGGAGGTAGAAAAAAAATAATCCCACATCTCAAGTCTTTCTACTTGAATGTCATTCCTTCTACTTCCTACCCCCTTTTAAGGTCTATGACCATATTTTATTTCCAAAGGACACAGGGAAAATTTACTTTCTACCACTGTCATTAGGAGAGAAAGGTGAAATGATTTATATATTTCACCATTGTGATAATAGACATTATTTTCTTGGCATTCTCAAAATATATAGCTTTTCAACTGAGTAATTATGTGTGGGTGAGGATAATAACCTACTTTAATTGTTTAGGTTTTGAAAATGAGTTAATTACTCTTCTTTTAGTTTCTAGAATGGAGGAATTTTTTGCCTGCAATGGAGGAGGGGACTTGTTTTAATAATAAATATTGTACATTTGAATTTCAAAATTTTATAATTATACAGTAAAAGTTTCATTTGTTGTGTTAAACCTAGAAGAGATAATATAATATTATATTTGATATAAAAGACAAAAAGATACTACATATTTTATTGTGACATAATATATATGGTAAAATAACATATGGTATAAGAATAAAAGAAATTAGAATAATTAAGCAGCCAAAGTCTTGAAGAGCAGTAATGTTTTTCATGTCAAAAATAAGTCATACTTCCATGTTGCTTCTGCATACCAAAGATGAAAATATTATGGGCATTTTACAAACACAGAAAGTCATCTGGATGGAGAAAATTAATATGTTTTGTATTATCTATCATTGACTCAAAAAAGTAGTATATTGTTTCATGATATAAAATAAGATAAAATAATGACAGTTCTTTAAATTAGAGAAAAGACTAAACAACAATTTAAAATAGTATGAAATCACTGTTTGAGATAAGTTTGCATTTT
The DNA here is from genome assembly GCA_963574435.1 of Cheirogaleus major. NCBI lineage: Eukaryota > Metazoa > Chordata > Mammalia > Primates > Cheirogaleidae > Cheirogaleus > Cheirogaleus major. The sequence goes on along the minus strand of CAUYPO010024912.1, from coordinate 20,517 downwards.
GTTCTAATGGCATCAAATTGTATCCAAGCATTTACTTATATAATGTGTTGTCAAAACCTGGAGCTCCTTCATAAAGAGTTAGCAATTGATGGCTATTTTCAGATCAAATTGTTCGAAGTTTGAATACTTCAAATAAAAGTCCACTCATTTGAATAATAAATATTACAGAGGTTCTAAAATGGTTTGTATAATAAGAAAATATGTTATTGTAAATTTGATCTGAACGCATGCAGAAGAGCATCAAAATTGAGCATCTCATAAGCAAAGACAGAATACAAACTGAGAATTAAATTGGGTTACTCTCTGAATCTGAATCTACACCTGTAAAATAGAATGATAAAGGAAGGAATATTCAGCCAACTTTAGCTAACCTTTCTTTCTCTTACATGCTCTGATCTAGATCATTGAAGCCAAATTGTTTTTCTCCTTAAATAATCTGTGTCATAGCCATAATTCTACTTTATGCTGATATGTGTAGATACAAATGTAAGCACAAAAACACAAATGCCAGAAATATTTAACTTGCAGACTTGCTATTTTACTCTTTTCTTATTTTTCTGATTATCCTTATACTCAAAAGCAATTTGAGTTGTGTATGTATGTGTGTGGGGGTGGTGTAAAACAGAAAACTGTTAAATATCTCTGTGATGCACAATAGATACTTATAATACTGAGGAAATGCACAGCTTTAAAGAAGTGTGGGTGTGAAATTAGTATGGAACGAAATAGGACTCTTGCAATGTGTATCTCCTATAGACCACCAGGACTGGAAGACAGCAAGAAAAGAAAATTCCTGGGGTAACACTTAGGTTGTGAAAACCACAGGATACCATACTCATGAGGAATTTTAACTACCCAAACATCTGTTAAGTTAAAAAAAATTCAACAAAACATTCCTCATCAAAGAAGTTTCTAAGGAATGCAACTTTATGATCTTAAAAAAAAAAAAGTAAAACTAAATAGAGGGCAAAGTATACCTTAACATTATTTAAAATAAGAAATTGTTAATTATCACTATATATACAATTATTTTCCTTAATTTATCCTAAGCTGTGTAATGCACTTATGTGATCATTGTTATAGTAACCGAGATAGAAATTATCCTTTCTATAAAGAAGTAATTATATACTGATAAGAAGTGATGTTAGCCATGAATAAATAGGAAAATATAATCCAAGACATACAGAAGCCTATTTGGTGGCAATGCATTTTTAGAATGGGTTCTATCTTGCTGCCACTAGAGAAAATAAATATAATTTATTCTAGACATGATGGTTGTACTCTGCAAAATTATTAACATTTAGATGCTATTGAAAGTCTTTTAAATTTGTTGCCCAAGGCTCCTAAATGTGTAATTCAAGACAACATGTCAGTCCTCTAGACCTGCATATTGAAGTTACTGGAATGACCACTTAGATTTCCATAGACATCTCAAACTCCATATTACCACTGGCTCAAGGCAAACCTTTTCCTCTCTGTGTGTTCCCTGTTTCAGTGTATTGCACCACTGTTCATATTCACACCAGCAATCTAGGAATCATTTTTAATTCTTTTTAGATGCTCCCATCCCCCACCAGTCAATACCTGAGTTCTATTGAATTTATCTTCTAAATATATCTTGTATTTGTTTATTTTTCTTTGGCAAGTATATCTCTAAATCCAGACTGTTAATATTCATCTCATAGATTATTACAAAAGATATCTAATGGTCTTTTTGTCCTCATTTTCTTCCCTTCACCTGACCTCAGATAATACATTTATCTGACCATGTCATTCTTCTGTTGAAAATCTTTGATCATTTTCGATTTGCTGTCTGTTAAAAATATACCTGTTAGTAAGCTCTACAAGGTCATTTATGATTTGGTTTATATTCCTCACCCATGCATTGTTCCTTTTTCTTTATGCTCCAGAATCTTTGCTATTATGTCTTACTGTCCTTTCTGTCCTCTTCTGGTGACCAGCTACCTTTTGTTCATGTTTTACTTTATGCATCTCCTTTGAGGAGACTTCCAGAAATCCTTTCCACTCTTACTTCCCAGAACTTGTTTCTGAAGTATTGAATATATTGCATCATAATTATTTCCCTCTCTCTTCTGTGGGATTCTGAATTCCTTAACAGTAGAAATGACCAGGTGACCATATCTTATGAACTTTTCTACCCTATATAACATTATGTATTCAATTTTAAGAAAGCTTCTGCCAGGTTATTAAGCAGATTTTCCAGAATATAAATAAAAATATTTTGAAATCTCATTTGCATAAGCAAATAGTATGTCTTTTTTCAGCAAAAGCATTAAAACAGTTAAAGGAAATTATAAGGATTATCACTTTCTGGTATTATTAGCTTTGACAACTGGGATTAAGAAAGATCTGAAGATATTATACAACCTTCTAGTACATATTCCAACCACCTCCAATCCCAAACAAATTGACTGGAATTTTTGACACATATAACCTCAAACTATATTTTTGAGGTTTCTGAAATCCTTGATTTTTATTTTTCTTTAATAATATCTTTGGTATTTATTTTATCCCAATTATGCTTATATATAAATAAATTGGAGGACAAAATAGCAACATTTATCCTGGCCCTAAAACTACATTATGGTGATGGCCTTACCTGAATTATTCCAGGTTGTTCCTATGCAGAGGTTCATGGTAGCATGAAACCGGTAGTATTTTATATTCTTATGAAACATGATGACCTGTTACTATGGTAGGAACTTTAGGAATTGAAGGAAGATATGGTAAGAAGAACCCTCTTCATGCTTTATCCAGTGTTAAAATGGAATGAAAGGTAGGAGGAGACAAGTCTGTGCAACATCTGTTGGCTTGTTGCATGTCTCTGTGTTGATTAACAGCTCCCAAACTTCCTCCACGGCCACTTCCTTAGCCTTCAAAGAATCAGTAATTTAATTCCCTTTTCTACCTTTATGACTGAGGGTTGTAATCATTGGTCACCTAATCTGAAGAGCAATGTCACTACATTTTCAAATGGCATGTAGACATTATAGACCAGTGGCTCTTAAACTTGAACTACAGACATTACAATCACCTAGAGGGCTTGCTAATTGCTGGACCCCACACCTAGGGTTTCTGATACAGTAAGTCTAGGTATGGCCTCAGAAATTGATTTTCTATGAATTCCCCAGTGATATTGATGCTGCTGGTCTGTAGACCACATTTTGAGAACCACTGTTGTTGTATAAAGTTCTTTTATAAACATGATGTGATTCTAGGAAAAGATATATTATGTGATCCTACGGTAATAGTGCTAATATTAAAATATTTTCATTCCTACATGGCATGGCTAGTATTGAAAGTGAGAGGGCTTTTTTTGTATTTTGTATTTTTTTTAATTTAAGCCAGTTTAAATGAGTCAGAAAATAACTCATTTAAGAATCAAATAAGATGATCATGAATGCTAATGCTATGAACATCCGTGAACCATTCTCAGTATTCATCAAATAATCTAATTTGACAAGTTCTTAGGCTTGCAGTATTTATAATATCTTCGTACTATACCCTTTGAAGTACCATCTTGTTATTGGGAAATATAGCTATAAAACAAAATTAAAGTCTTATAACATGGTAGGAAATATTTTATACACCAACAGTGGTATTCCATATTTGTCAGTGAAATCACTGGGCTCTAGGGAAACATTGAACATTATCACAGTGTTGTAACCAGTGGACAGGGATATGTCCTGAGGTATTCTTGGTGTGCAGAAATATGGTGAATCAAATTGCAAAGCTTCTTCAGGGGCCTTGATGCCCTGAATTAAGACACAAGGAATCTACTGGCCAGTTAGATTTCCTCTAGCCCCAAGAGACATCTAAAACTCAAAGCTCATTCTTCCAGGTGTGCTGAATCAAAGTTAATTCACAGACCTACAAGTTGTCTATTCTTGTACAGCTGAGAAAAAACAGAGCCCTTCATTTAGTGGTAACAGTCACTAGAAATCTAGTGGTCCAGGATACCAAATCTTGAAATTAAAATTCCCTGAATGGTAAGCCCTTTAAATTAACTTTATACTGAATTTAAATTCAAATAGATGTATAGGCCATTTAAAACATCAAATAATCTTATTTGACACTTGTCAAATTAGACAGGTGTACAGAGCTCAAGATTTTCTGCTTTTTGAGTATCTGTCAAATCATTTATTTATTTATAAGGAAAGTCACCATTGCATGGTACACTAAAAACCATAGAGTATTTTCTATGATGTTTTCACTAGATTTATAGTGATCTGCACATGGCAGAGTTGCTAAGTCTTTGAATGTGCTTATTCTAACAGTGTAGTATTAGGCACACCAAAACTTGTTGGTTCTTAATCAAAGTGGCATAGACTTGTGGCATTCAAACTTTTATATAGACTAGGCAAAATGATGGTCTATCCAGACTCACCTTTGAGCTAACACACTTAGCATGGAGACACAGATGGATGGGAAAGATGACCCTGACCCACATAAGACCCACATTCCTGTGCAAGGATAGAAGCATGATAATCAGGAAATGATGGTTGTTAGTTACAGAAAATGCATTATGGTGAAAACCAGGGGGAAAGTGCTTATGAGAGGAAGTGATTGGATTATGGGGAATGAGAGAATAAGGATAGATCATTCCTACTGAGTAAATTTCTGTGATTTATAAGAGAAAGGGTATAGTGATATCTTGGCTCATTACTGACTAGATTCATTTCACAAACAATCCTAAATCAGAATGTGACAGTTTATGGGAAGACAAACAAAGTCTCTCAAAAATGCTTATAAGTTACTAAGCTTTTAAACTGGCATATTTTCCACTCCCCATACCTTTACTGCCATCAGCTTCCTTTATTTTGGTAGTTGACATTTGTAATTGTAATTTTGTAGCCCCCCTTATGTGATTCTCATAATAGTTTACTATATACTATGGTAAGAAGGAAAATAATACTTGATACATTTTATTATGCATTTTTGGAATTTTGATGAATGCCATAAAAAATTACCTAAAAGGACTTAACAATTGTATATGCTTATAAGTGCATCATAAATATTGGACAATACTAAAATAATTAGATGCTGTTTTATAATTGTTGAATATTTTGGTGTTCTATAATCTTTCTTTTAAGTTACCTAGAAATTAATCAAATGATTATCTTTCAGTGCTCTAGACAGATGATGTATATATTTTATATATTATATACATAAAATATATATATTTTATATATTTTTATATATAAATTTATATATAAATTTTTATATTTTATATAAAATATATACATATATATTCTGTTATATATGTTTACTTTTATTTTTTAGTTTGGATTTAGGAGTTCTAGTCCTTCAAGAATACAAGCTGATAAAATACAGTCTAAGAAATTTTTCACAAACAATTCAACACAGACAACTTATGCAACAAAACAGGCATTTCATCAACAAGTTGTTGAAAATGCAAACATTGTTTAGAGTAATTGTTTCTTAAAGAAAGAAAGCAGGAAAATGATTTAGGAAAAGTTCAAGAAATGGCATGAAAACACAGCTCAGCCAGGGGCTAAAAAGTTTGCTTTTTTATAATGGCTGATTAGTGTAAGGACCTTAAAATATTTAATAGTACAGATGATTGGATGTGTTGCAAATGGTCTTTGAATGTCCCTTTTCTCTCATCTCTGCTTGGGGTAGCAGACACTCCCTGATGAGGGCTTTGATTACTAGTACTAAGGGAATGAGTTCAGGGTTGACATTTTACTGTGAAAGATGAGAAGTTGAAGCATTATACTGCTTATACTGAATTATACTGCTTTCTGAGCTGGTGTACAGACATATTTACAAGCCAAGATTTTCCTTGGGAAATCATTTTGGATTTGTCCTCAGCTGAGATCCTAACTAAGGAGACACACTATGCAGCAAAGATGTGGAAATATTTTCCTGGAAGTATTTCCAACCATAAGCTACCGTCAGTATAATCACAGACCTTTCTTAGTCACGGAAATTCTCAACACACTGTTTATGATGTCTGAGTAACAATAAGGTGCCACTCTGCTTGCCTGCTAGAATGAGTTAGGTTTAAAAGGATAGTCCCAACAGCACTGAGTTGATGTACTTTATAGAGGTACATGAATCAAATATATCCTGGAAATAATCTTTCCTATTAATTTTGGCCTATCTGTCTGGTATGAGTTAGATACCAAAGACCACAATCTATTGTGGTCCCCTCTAATTCATGATAATAAACTATGACATGTGACATTTTGTCCATGGTAGCCATTCTTATAAAGACTTCAGCAGTGATCTTAAAGGCCCTGCACAATCTGGCCCCATTTTCTTTCAGACTGTCATTCTAAATTACATGACTTCAGCCTCACTGGAGTCCTTGTTAGTCACAGAACACATCGAGCATAATCCTGCCTCAGGGCCTTTGCACTGGCCATTCTCCTCCCTGTGACACTCTTCCTCCAAACATCCCATGCTCCCTTGCCTCCTTCACATCTTTGTTTAAATGTTACCTGCTTGGTGAGGCATACCCTGACCATAATATTTAAAATAGTAACCCCATAATCACCCCATTTCATTACCCTGCTTCACTTTTTGCCATCGTGCATAATACTTCTTAATATGCTATATAATTTATTTGTATATTATATATTAGTTTATCTAATATTTTCTAATATACTTACATATTATTTGTCTCCCACCATTAAAGTGGAAGTTCCATGGTCTTTGTCTCTTTAGTTCTCTTATCTATTCCCAGCATGTGAACATTTGGCATGACATATGTGTTCAATAAACAATTGTTAAATGAAGAAGAGAGTTAAATACTAGAAGCTTTATGGATAGGTCCAAACCTACCTAGATCACTTGTACGAGTTTTTTGTCTTTCCAGTGCCTGGCACATAGTAGGTGCTTAATAAATATTTATTAGTTCAATAAAGCCATAAATTTCATCTAAAAGCCAACTAAACATTTGGGTATAAATAAAGACAAGAGAATTCTAAAATATTTTCCTATTTTATACCACTTGAAATATGTGGCCTATTAGAAAATTGTTCCTCTCCATGCTGGTTCTTACCTAGCTGGAAGTCAGGTTTTGGAAAAGCATTAGTAATCAAGGGGCCTTAATAAATTTGTACATAGCTCCTATCCCATCCCTTTTTATAGAGTCAGAGGCAGAAGATAGGCCATTGAAACCCACAAAACATCTTACATTTTTTGAAGCAGATTTCTTCATCAGGTGAGAATGTAATAATGATCAGTAATAGTATACCTGGTCCTGAAGCCCATCTCCTCCTCATTTAACATTATAAATAAAGAGATCCAGAGCTGCAGTTTATTTAGGAAATGGTGGGCATGTCTCTAAGGAATATCCAGTTTGAAGAAGAAAGAGGGTTGCCACTCTTGAAAATGGAGTGCATTATTCTGTGAGGTCATCCAAAAGTAATTAATTATGCTGGTGGCAGGAGACCTCTCATAGCTCTCATCTGTGATGTGTAATTACCTAAATGAATTAGATTACAACTTGAGGCAGTTTTCCTGAGATCATAAAGCTAGAAGTAAAAAGGCCGAAAATGTCAGGTTATGCAGGGTGTGTGTATGTAGATCTAAAGTAGATCTCCTCTACTTTAGTTGTTGGGGAAACTATGCACCTAAATTTGTCATCACTGTTAGCATCTCTCAGCTCATCAAATCTCTGAATCCTGGAGTATCCCTTCTTCACACTTTCCCCTGGATGCTTTCCTGGGATATGGACTGGATCTTTGAGCCAGGGTGTCAGTGTTCGGATTATTGCATAATTTTCAGAAGAAGCACAAGTAGGAAGGATATGTTTGTCACCCCAAAGGCATTTTCCCACAGAAACTTCCTTATACATATTTGTTAGATTCCTCTATAGTTACATTCGAGTGCTATTAAAATGTCAATGCTATTATTAAAATATATTTTATGTGTTGAGTTGTGCACCTAAATTTTACTCTTAATATTATATTCTGATAATATTATATTATACTCTAAATATCAATCACTCATTCATAATTTGAAGACTATCACTACTATTCACCTCTGCCTTAATCTGTTTTGTCCTGCTATAGCAAAATATCAGTGACTGGGTGATTTGTAAGAACAGAAATTTATTTTCTCACAGTTCTGGAATCTGGAAAGCCCAAGATGAAGGTTCAGTTATCTGTTGAGGGTTGCATCCTCTGGAGGGGAAGAATGCCACGTCCCCTTATGGCAGAAGGCAAAAGGGAAGTGAAGTCCCTTCTATAAGGATCCTATTCCTATTCCTATTCATGAGGGGAAGAGTCCTCATGACCTAATCACCTCTTAAAGACCCCACCTCTTTGTATTAATACCATCACATTGACCTTTAAATTTAAACACTTGAATTTTGGAGGGGACACATTCAAACCATAGCAACATCTTAAATACCTAGCTAGTATTGAAATAAACCTTTTGGCTCTCTTCAAAGTATGTGATTCACTTAAACCAGATATACTAGCCATATTTATAGCATCCTAATTTGTAAGGAATTATCTAAAACATTTTTTAGGAAAAAAACATTTCCATCCTGATCCAGTCTTCCTCTGTCTAGACTCATCTTTTTAACTGCCAGATAGGCATCTCAGTCTTAGGAGTTTCTCAGACTCATTGAGTACAAATCCATATGTATCATCTCTTATCTTAGTCTTACTCTGCCAAAATCAGTACATATTGCTGAATGTGCTGTTGTGAACTGTCAGCATTCTGCTGGTATTAATACATGAATTAGCTTTTAAATTCCTCTATCTTAAGTTGCACCCACATCTAATACTCCCCTGAGTTATTTTTATTAAATTTTCTAAGTGCCTCTAGATTTCCTCCCCTCCTATCCATATATCCATACCTACTGTCAATATTCTAATTTAGAGTCTCATATCTTACCTGGCTTTTTTGGAAATAGCCTACCTAGACTCAATGTTCTTCAGAACACTTACCTTTTCATAGCTATCTGAGTTGTCTTCCTAAGTCATAGAAAAATACTTTCTCAAACACCTCAATGGCATCCCAGTAAAGAATGAACTCCAAATCTTTAACATAACAATTGAGTGCTTCTTAGCTTAGGTCCTAAATTACTATTTGAGGCTTGTTCCTACTGTATCTCTTCTTGAACACTGGTCTATGAACTTTATTTGTACCATAGATCCCTTTGACAATCTGCTGAAATTTATGGACCCTTTTCCAGAGTACTATTTTTGACTATGTAAAATAATAAACATAAGATTTCCAAGGAAAGAAATTCTACAATAATACAGTTCTGTCTGCGCCCCCTTTTGTTTGTGGCTTTGCCATGATTCCCTTAGCACAGAAATGCCCCTAACCCTGCTCATCTGATTATTGACATCCTTCTCATCTTGCAAAGCCTAGTGCAAGTCCCACCTTCTCTGTGCAACTTTACCTTTGCCTTCCCATCTGTATTCATCACTTTGCCCTCTCATAAGAGATTATTTATTTATAGTGAGTCCTTATCTTTACTCAGCCCTGTATATATCTTATTAATTGACAACAATGAGCCAAAAACGAACTAGCCACTTTCACATATTTTGTCTTCGTAATTCTTTTTTGAAGCACTATAAATTATTCACATGATAGGGAAACTGAAGTGCAGACGTTTTATGTTTGACCAAGATCACACAATTTGTTGCTTTCACTGAATTATGAATTATTCGAAAAAGGAAATATTTTATGTTCCTCTTTATATCTTCTCAGGAGCTATGGGATTTATGTGTTCAGTAATGTTTGCTCATATGGATTTAAAAATCAGAAATTTAGGGAATTTCTCATCTCCCTGCATTTAATGTCACCTGATTTGGCTAGAGGTCCTGGGAGGGCAGAGATGTATAACACAGTGTTAATCAGTTAATGTCTATGTCAGATTAAATGTGACTAAATCCTTCTCAACATACTATTGACCCTTCTAATTCTTAGTGGTTTCACAAATTGAAAACTTACATATCAGTGTTTTCAACAGAAAATTTGTTAAAATATTATCTCATTTTGCACTCTTAAAAAGACAAATTACCAAAGTAGGACAAATTAAAGAATATTTTTGGAATCATAATGAATTCAGATAATATTCGAAGATTACACTTATAATAATAGATCAGAGGAATTGGATGACCTATTTCCTATTCTTCCTCTTCAGTGAAAACAAAAAAAATTCAAATTTACCTTCCTAAGACAATATATTTTAACTATAATTCCTTTATACCAGTTTTAATTTTTAACTGTGCTCTTTTGTCTCTTTTTCTGCAGTCAAAAATGTTTCTGCAAGATTTTTCTTAAAACAGCATTGTCAGGTTCTCTATTTTAAAATAAAAATGTTTATTTTAGTAATGGTAAGCATGCCCATCTGCTGGCTCGGGCATCTTTTAAAAATATTATTTCAAGTTTTAAAATCATGCATTATTTTAACTAATCAATCATGTGAACGTCATTTACATATGGTAACTAGTTTTAAAGAATTAAATCTTTTGATTTGCAATGCCTTGAGCATGCTGTGAAGTATAAATTAATGTAAAATTAATTCATTATAACTATCCATTTTTCATGGTCTTTTCTACTATTGTACTATAGCCAATACTAACTCTAATATAGCAGAATAATTGATTTTCTATTGCCATATAGCTCCAGATGGTCCTCCTGAAAACGTTCATGTAGTAGCAACATCACCTTTTAGCATCAACATCAGTTGGAGTGAACCTGCTGTCATTACTGGACCAACATTTTATCTGATTGATGTCAAATCGGTAAGGTATATCTTACCTTTTATAAAATTCAGTGTAGAACATGGTTAAGAAATAGGTTTTAGAACCAGATTATTTGAATTTAAACCTTGGCTCTGTTAGACCTTAGGCAACTTACTTCACATGTTTGTCTTTGAGTGTCTACATGTGTAAAATAAAGATTAATAATAACATACAAAGTACGTAGATTCTATGAGTACTAAATCAGTTAATATGCATAAAGAACTTAGAACGTTGCCTGATACATAGTAAGTACTGAATAAATATAAAGTATTAGTAACATGATTATAATTATATTTATTCTCAGGGTATAGATTATATATATATATATACACACACACACACACACGTGGTTAAATTGATGGTATTGGGCGAGTGGGAGGGGCGAGGGAGGGCGGGTATATACATACATAATGAGTGCGACGTGCACCGTCTGAGGTCGCGCTTGAAGCTCAGAATTGTGGGAGGAGGGGGGGAAAGGGCATTATTTGAAACCCCAAAATTTGTACCCCTATAATTTGCTGAAATAAAAGAAAAAAAATAATCTGGTTTAGAATACAGTGGAAAAAGACTCATAATACAAAGTTAAAAGAGAGAAGGCATTAGGGGCAATGTCTCTCCAATAAGAAAACATCAGAGCTAGATCTTAAAAAATAATTGAAGCAGAACATGATAGGGAAATGGGAATAGAGGTGTAAAATAGTCAGCTGCATTCAACAGAAATCAAGCAGCTCAGCAATCCCAGATCATAGCATTCAGCAAGAAGAGTGCTGAGAAATGAGGCTAGATTGGGAGGCCAACTATATAACACATTGCAGAGTTTGGGATTTATGTTAAGGGCGGTGGGGTGCTGGTTTGTGATATAGATTTTCATTGTACAGGATTGGTATGGTTTTATTATAGAGGATAGTTTGAGAGTAGGGGGAGGGACTGGTGGAAAATCTGGCAAGGAGACAAGAAACTGTGAGTAAATGGGCAAAGAAAGATAGGAACAGAAGGAATGTAGCAGGAGAACAGAATGAAAAATAATTTAAATCTACAGGATTTGGTGAAAAATCAACCAACTCATGATGGTGAGTGACAGGGAGAATCCAGGATAATTATAAGATATATGACTTGGAAAATTATGAAGAGGAAAAGATCTGTAGAGGAAAAGAATGAGTCTGGTACTAGACACACTGAGTTTGAGATGCCTGAGAGTCCTCCACATGAAGACACCCCATTTGTAGTATTAAATATGGATCTGGAGTGTAGGAGAGAAATTCTGCATTTGCAATTTGGGAAGTATTGTATTTATAGGAGATAGAATTATAGAAGTAGATGAGACTCACTCTCAGGATAGTATCCTGGGGTCCTGGGAGATACAAAACATTTAAATAAGAGACCACTGAAGTGACCAAATTAGAGCAGACAGCCATACAGAAGCAAACCCAGACATGAAAATCAAACCTTTCTCCTAAGATAGGGTGATTATCTACTCAGTGATATAGATGATGCAGAATTATTAGCTAGGATAAGGACTGGAAACATTTCCTTGGTACCCTGCCTGGGTTTTGCTGGGCTTGATGACCACTCTCTTCTAGTGTGATCTAATGCATTAAATTAGGTATCTTATGGTAAATTCTTCTCTCCCACTCTTTCTGCCTTTATCTGTCTCTTATCTAACTTTTATAATTGTATTATGTCTTTATAGTATTTCTTAAAAAAAGATACTTACATCTCAAAAGACCTGTCATCAGTAAAATAAATTTTAAGGGATTATTGATGCCTTCACGCTCCCATTTAGTCTTCAGTTTATGTTCCTTTTCTTGAGCATATTTGTGAAGATTTTAGTACAAAATTATCCAGCTATAATTAACGTGAATGACAAATGCCCTGGGAATATGCATTAAAAACAAATTTAAAAATGATAAAACTGTGCTTTAGCAAATTAAAGGCACTTTATTACCAAAAAGAGTTCTGCCTTGGAATTTGTGCTTAAAGGAAGGAAAATAAAACATTTTAAACAGTAATTTTTTAATCTCATTCTCATAGCCTTCTTGCTGAGTTTTAAAATGAATAAGGGAAAGTAAAAGAATGAGAAGATAACTAATATTTTAATTACCTATTTTATACAAGTTACATCTGCCTCTTGATATACATTATCTTATTATATGTTATCTAACAACATTTTGATGTAAACATTATTACATTCATTTTGCATAAAGGGGAACTGAGGTACAGAGAAGATGACTTTTCCCTGAGCTAAGACTTGACTAAAACCAAAAGATAATGGTGTGACTGGAGAAAGGGAAAGCCATAAAATAGCAAATAAGACTTGCCAATTTAAATATAACCTCACCAAAACTCCTATGGATTAACTATAGCAAGAACAGATTTAAACTGATTCTAGTACTTCATACTTTTTCTAGGATTCTTGGAACTAAGTAGAAGCATTTAGTTCCTTCCTTCCTTCATTCATTTAACACACACTTTTAAATACACCCAGTGTGCTAGAACTGTGCTAAGTGTTGAATATGTAGAAGTGGACAAATCAGATAGAGCTTATCTGCAGCTTATTTCATAAATTGGTAATTATCAACATTCAAGAATCTCTTGCTCCCAGACCAAGGAAGAACATCATTGTACTTAGGACTTATGGTGCAGCCCGTCCTCTGCACAACACTAGCCACTTGGCATGATACCCTTCCCTTAAAAAACTTAAATAATAATTGATCATCTTAAATAAAGATATTAATATATAGCCAGGAATAACATCCTGGATATTATCTATTAGAAATTAATGCATTTAATGCGTTTTGTGGTCATTTCCATTATTCTTTTTATTCTTTCACTTAACAAATAGTTAATGAGTAGCTTCTGTTTACCAAGACAAGGATGAAAAACATAAAGTTCTGCTTTCAAGTAGCTCACACTCTAGTGGGAGACAGTGGAATATAAATAGCCACAAGCGTGTGAGGTATGAAGTTTTGGGGGAAATATAAGCTAACAAAGTAATTAAAGTTCCTGCTATGGGACACATAGGATTTAGAGGAGACTGCACACAGAACAGGTTAAATTTGTTCTGGGACTTGGCAAATGAATAGAAGTGCACCAGATAGGAAAAGGTGGAAGTGGGGTAGAAAAGGATAACTAGAGTCTAATTTACTGATACTGTATATAATGTCACACTTCAAAAATTATCGAATATAATATGAGCAAACAGACTTGGAATTGATTGAGGGAAAATTATGGGTCAAAAAGGACTGATGTATCAGTCCTGGTTAAGTAGACAGGATATAGTTAACAACAACAAAGGTGGAGTAGGTTTAATATGGTAAGATAATGAACTTTTATACTTGCTGAGTTTGAGGACCCAGAATTCTTTTTGGATTTTGTTAAATATCTTTAAAGATATAACACATGCATGCCATATCATAGTTTACTCTTTATATTTGTTATCTCTTGTTTTAATGGAAGGCATGGGAATAGTATAATTTATAAATAGTTTAATATATAAGATCAAGTCCAGTAACTTGTGGCAGTATAGAGTTTTAGACTCTTGAAAGACGTGGACTCAAATCCTATCTCAGATACTAAGTAGCTATAGAATCTTGAGGAAGTCACCTCAACTCTATAAAATCAGAATTCAAATAGCTATAGTAGTTAGGCAAGTAACACAAAACAGTAGTCAAAATGGAGCCATTGGGTGGGGCTCTGATGAATAAGAGACCCATGGCTCCACTACAGGGGTCAACTTTTACTCCTCTCTAGATAATATTTATTCAGCATGACCATAAGCCTAGTCTTAAGAAAAATTCAAAAAGCCATATTTTATGTGATATTTAAATGTTGACAATTAATTAAATACACATGCACTTTCCACCAATGGTACATATTCCTTATCAATAGGATTCCTATGTTGATTTGTTGTTCTGCCATTTTAGAGAAGTGGGACATTTCCCTCCACTGCTGTGTCTTAAGGTTGGAATGATCTATTTGTCTGTTTGCAATGCTGGTGTTATTTATCAGCCTTTGCTCTGTTTCTCATAGCAACATCTTCTTTAATTTAAAAAAGCTCTTAGAAAAGAACATTTAAAGAACGTATGAAACCAAAAATAAATAAACAGAAACCTTTCAAAGTTATGAGGGAGAGTTAAATTAAAAATGAACTTAATAGTGCTGACTGTGTATAAAACATGGTTTTAAGTATTTCAACTCAGGTACCTGAAAGTAACAGGCATGATGGAATTCTGAATTTTATCATGGTTATCTTAGGAAAAGCCCTTCTATTTAGTAACTAGAAACTTTAGCTATGCTTAATGGCTAGAGTGAATAGACCAGAGCTTCCATCAAAGGCAATGTTTGAACAAATAATGCAGCTATATTTGATATATTAATACCTAAACATACTCATTTGTGCACATTTAATTATGCCATGCACAATTAATTGAGGCCTTGTCTTGTGCTATGCCTAGTGCTAAAGCAGAGTTTTTCAAACTGCAATCATGATCAGAATTTTTAAATGAATTGAAATAAAATAACAAAGAGCAGAAAATATCAAAGTGCATTTCAGAAAGAAGGTATATTTTTGAAAATTGTGTTTCAGTTATAAAGTACATATTTTATCTATGTTTATCTATCTATATCTATATTTATCTACAAATCTTCTGAATTATATTACAAAGAATGCTTCCTTTTGTGGGTAACAGTTTAAAAAATATCAAAAGCTCTGTGCCAGGTACTTCAGATCTGCTCTTTCTAAATCTGAACAAAACACTATAAATAGGTGTTGTCATTCTAATTTTACATATATAGAAAGTAAGACACAGAAGTATAAGTGGTTTGTCAAATACTATAGGAGCTATAAGTAGCTAATTTCAAATTTGAACCTGGATGGCTGGGTACCAAAACCTGTATACTTTCTTCCATAAAATTTTGGAGTAAAAAGTAGCATTTCATTGACTATACAGATGATTTTTGCTTATTCATTTGATGGGTTGATTGATTGTGGTTGGCTGATTGTTTTTATTTTTTTCTTTTACTTTGAATTATTGAAATAATTACTAATTAGTAAACTGTTATAGTGGCACTTTAGATTTCCCAGGACAATCTGATTATAAAATAAATAAATCAATCTTGGCCAGATAAATATACCTCATGTAGCTTTTATTATGTTATGTTTGATGATTTGGATCTTGAGTGCTGCTTCTTTAATTGTAAGTTATTTTTTGTACTAGGTAGATAATGATGAATTTAATATTACTTTCATCAAGTCAAATGAAGAAAATAAAACCATAGAAATTAAAGATTTAAAAATATTCACAAAATATTCTGTGGTCATCACTGCATTTACTGGAAGCATGAGTGCTGCATATGTAGAAGGGAAGTCAAGTGCTGAAGTGATTGTTACTACTTTAGAATCAGGTAAGGAGTATTTTTCATCCTTGCTAAAAATTGACAGAGATTTAGCTGGATTTCCTACAGTGACTCACACTCCACCCAAAAATGATATGTGTTATGGAAAGTTTTAATAGAGTATGAATAAAAAATTTAATGGCTTACTGCAATTGGCAAAAATGAAGCTTTCCATTTACATTTTTGAGGTAAAGTGAAATGATGTATAATATTCAATCCTTATAAATACAGTAATAAATGAAAGGTACCCAATTATACTTCTTTGCACTTATTTAATCTGCTAAATGTTTCAGAAATTGAGTTAGCTTGCCTAAGAGATGATTTTTCCAGCTATCTGTAGCCGATAATGCTTGACCTAAAATCCCATTTTAATTATTTCTGTCCTATTTTTGAATGAAAATTAAAATAATAATACTCTCTTAATAATCTGGAATGCAAAATTAGAATCCAGGTCACATTTATCATAGCTGTTTTCTTCACTTAGTCAAATGATATGTTTTATTATATAACTATTTGGTAAATGTCAGATCCATACAGATTTTCTCAAGTTCCTATGAACAGGGTTTGAATGAATAATAAGATTGTAACCAATAGGAATTAAATGTGGAAAGTCAACATCCCAGAACTTGCTTGCCCCATCCTCCTTCAGAGTCCTGATGTTCTTTGCCACCAGATATGTCACTGGAAAGAGCAGATGAAGGGATGTGTTGCTATAGTTTATTTGTTGCTATCTGTAAGGTAAGTATAGGAGGTAAAAATATTTTTCAGCTAGTTTTTTCATTATGTTATATTATCTATTCATTTTGTCTATGAAGTCATGATTCTAAATCACAAGGTAAATTTTATCCTCAGTACATCAAAATTCCATTTATTTCTGTTTTGCTGCCAAGTATCCCAGATATCTATTTTCTGATTATGCTTTTTACACTTCTCCCCATCCCACCTATCTGTGAGGAAATATACTGAAGAATGTGCCCACATTTATACCAGAAAGCATTGGCTGTCAAATCATAGTGTGCTATCTCTCAAGAATATCATAATTTAATGAATTTTCACTAAATCTCTAAAACTAAAATTTTACATTTAATACCAAAGATTTGGAGGATAAGATGTCTTTCCAGGATTGAAACAATTCCTTTGCTTATCCAACTTCAAACCTAATCCTAAATTTGGAGTAACATCTCTTATAAAAAGAAAATATATTTCTTATAGATCATAAAAATGTATAACTCCAAATATAAAAATGTGTCTCTTGAATCAACTTTATTTCAGTTTTGCATTTTCCCACTTAAAATGAGAGAGATATTTAGCACAATAGCATTTTATCTGCTTCTCTCTCTTTTTTCTCACTATTTATTTGCTTTTTTTTTTTTTTGCAAGATAACAAAGCTTGAACATCTGAACTATTAATAGCCAAATATTAAGTTTTTTCATGGAAGTTTTTTACTTAGGATGGAAGAATATAGCCATTTCAAGCTGATCAAAATAGATATATTTATTCAATCATTTATAAAAAGGACACTAATTATGCAGTACAGCAAGAATCTTTGTTCATAAAATAATTTTTATCCTCAAACACCTAATTTTATTTGATAATAATTTATTGATGCTGAGGTTGTCATGTTAAGCTGTTTTTATTTATCTAAAATAAATGGAAATATCTCTCAAAACTCAGCACTTTAAAAAAATCCAGTTAGAAAATTGGTAGAATACACGAACAGACATTTCACCACAGAGGAATGTCAAATAAACACATAAGACAGGTTTTCAACAGCATTAACAGTTAGAGAAATGCAAATTAAAACCACAATGAGATATCACTGTGCATATAGAAGAACAGATAAAATAATAATTTTAAAAATAGTGATAATACCAAACGCTGGCAAAGATAAAAGACTGCACCTCTTGTACATTTCTAATGGGAATATAAAATGGTATAGCCACACTGGAAAATAGTTTCACAGTCTCTTATAAAACTAAACATGTGCTCACTATATGACCCAGCAATCACATTTTTCAGTATTGATGATAGGGAATCAAAAACTTTTCATGCAAACATCTGTGCATGAATGTTAATAAGAGTTTTATTAGTGATAACAAAAACTGGAAACAACCCAAATGTCTTTCCATGATTGAGCAAACTCTGGTACATCTGTAAATTGGAACACTGCTCAGCAATAAAAAAGAATGAACCATTGATGCATACAGCAACCCTGATGAACAAACTCTAGTACATACGTAAATTGGAACACTATTCAGCAATAAAAAAGAATGAACTATTGATGCATATGGCAACCCTGATAGACCTCAAGGTCAGTAGGCTATTGTCATTCTCAGAATGACAAAACTACAGAGATGGTGAACGATTAGTGCTGTGGGGAAGCACGTAGTGCAAGTACAAGAGGATAGTAGGAGGGATTTTCTTTAGGGTGATATAATAGTTTTTTATCTTGTTTGTGGTGGTGGTTACAGGAAACTATACATGGGATAAAATTGCATAAAACTACAGACACATACATGGAAGCAAGAAAATGCGGTGAAATTGGAATAAAGTGTGTAGTCTAGTTAACAGTATTGTGCCAATGTCAATTTCCTGGTTTGATATTAAACTACAGTTATGTAAGACGTCATGACTGGGGAGATCTGCACATATGGTACATTCGACACTATGTACTATTTTTATCACTTCCTGTGAGTCTATATTATTTCAAAATAAAAATTTTAAAAATCATAGAAACACATTCTATATAAAAATAAAGGCCTATCAAAGGCAAAATAAATAAGAAAACAAACTATATTGCATTATAGTTTCTGTGAGTTGTAGATGTCAACAATCCCATGATGATGCATCAGCCATTTTCCTAGTTTTCATAATTTATATGATTTAAATAATTTGTGTAATACTCTTTAAAAACAGAAATTTGAAGCAAATAAATTTTGTGTGAAGATCATAAAGAACACAATTAAAAAATTAATTGTTAAACATTTCATTTTAGCCCCCAAGGATCCACCTAACAACATGACATTTCAGAAAATACCAGATGAAGTTACAAAATTTCAGTTAACATTCCTTCCTCCTTCTCAACCTAATGGAAATATCCAAGTATATCAAGCTTTGGTTTATCGAGAAGATGATCCTACTGTTGTTCAGATTCGCAACCTCAGTATTATCCGGAAAACGGACACATCTGTCATTGCAGTGTTAGAAGGACTAAAAGGTGGACATACATATAATATCAGTGTAAGCATCTGTAGCTTTTAACTATTTATCTAAGTTACGAAGTCAGTTTATAAACTCAGCATTCTAAAATGTTGCAGTTTATAATGCATATTGCATTTCTCATTATCTTTTTGTGAAATTATTTGACATTTTTACATAAAATAGATTTAGAGAAATGAAGTTGCCTATTCCTTTGTAATACAGCAAGTATTACTAAAATATATAGATAACAAAGAAGTTTGCAGAAAAATAGTAGAAGTGCTCAATTAAAATAAAGGAGAAAGGAAATA
Source organism: Cheirogaleus major (assembly GCA_963574435.1). Lineage (NCBI taxonomy): Eukaryota > Metazoa > Chordata > Mammalia > Primates > Cheirogaleidae > Cheirogaleus > Cheirogaleus major. The sequence goes on along the minus strand of CAUYPO010024912.1, from coordinate 850 downwards.
CATATTAAAAATATTAAGGAAAGAGCAATGATATATAAAGAGATAACTGTCTAAAAGAAAACTAGGTTTATGGGTGTTTATGAAAAATGGAAAAGCAAACTTCAAAGACAAAAGGCAGAAATAACTACTTACATGTTTGAAATTCACATACATTTTGCACAACTATTACTAAAAGCTAATAGCATATTATGTTTTAATTCTAAATTATTTTAGTACTTGTGTGTGAGTTCATATATATACACACAGACACATACACACACAATTTGTTTCGTTCTTTACCTATTTTTGTATCATGTTTGGGAATTTTCAAATAGAATTATACGGTTCAGAAAAATCATCTTTTAAGCAACATGGAATTCACTCTAAACCTCAGTAAGTGCTATATCACTCTAAACCTTCAAGTAGCTTAGTAAGTAATACTCCTACCAACTCTTTGTATCAGTTTGATTATCAGAACACTGCTAATAATTTGTGTATATGAAATGAATATATATATTTATTCTTTCTGTCACTCAATTTAACTTTATATATTTCTATAATCTATCTTGTTGTGATTCTTGTTGCATTAAATAGACCACCATTATGAAGAATCTATTAGAGGGAAGGTGGTGGTTTAGAGAATGAAATGATCTGGCTCAAATATTGGCTTCTGTGTCTGATCAGCTTTATCAAACCTGTACCTCAGTTTCCATATGTGAAAAATTGGTAGTAGGAGAAGTAACTTCTTTTATTTATTTATTTATTTAGAGACAGAGTCTCACTCTGTTGCCCGGGCTAGAGTGCTGTGGCGTCAGCCTAGTTCACAGCAACCTCAAACTCCTGGGCTCAAGCAGTCCTCCTGCCTTAACCT